>AXCM01000608.1:0-60773 GCA_000473375.1 Anopheles culicifacies | reverse complement strand
CGCAACATGTTATCAAAACGATTAACTAATAAACTAATAGTTTCCCATCCCAGTTTATGGCAGGGAGTGACCCCCCAAGAACACCAACGACCCACACCCAGTGGAGGATGGGAAAATCGGCCACACAAAAGGAACCATGGCACTCGAAACTCAATAAACGAAACAAAAATGTGCCAATTGCGGGGGAATACGATGTGAATTAGCGTGCAGTAAAATTTTACGCCCGATAGCTTCATTTCCCCGCTGCTGTCGGGGAGGGAATTTTATAACATCCATTTCAGCAAGCAGGAATTCCATCTTCACCGTGGGAATTCTTTCAACACACAACACATCTCATTCCCAGTGTCTTCTTCCTTTTGTCCGGTGCATCCATCATGCTTGATGATGTGGAAGAAGAAGAAAGCCAAAATGCAACACGATAGTGCATATAAATAAATAAATTGCACCATCAACCATGCCCCGGTGCAGTGAAAAGTGAAGCAAAGAAAGTAAAACATCCCACATCCCACAAGAGAGATGCGTAATTCTTGCGCGCACACACTCGATGCGTTTTTCCTTTCACTCGATCTCATCGATCGATCGTGTGTGTGAAGCGGAGCAGTACGTAATCGTTTGTTTATAGTTTTCCACGCAACGTGTTGCGAACGGAGGCGAAGATTTGAGACGCCTTTTGTGTGAAGCAATTTTCGCACGTGAAGAAAACATCTTTTCCTCAAAACCCGGACCCGGAGCAGAATGTTTCGTGTCCCAGTATTTGCAGCACACATTACGAACCACGTTGTGTGATCGTGTTGACGTAAAGATCACCACTTCTTTAAAGGGGAGACCAAACATAATGGGTTCTCATTTTTGGCAAATTCAGTGTTCACACCGAAATTACGCAAGCGCAAATCTATCTTCCCGCTCTTTTGTAAATGGAGCCGCGCACAAATGGTGTGCCAAAATTGTCATTAATAATTTGTTCACTTTCTCCGTTCGCGGCAGGTTCACATTTTACATCATAAAGTTGGAGCGTTTAAGGTCTGCTTAACCCCGAGGCGGAGCAACGCGAAAAAAGGGTAGATTAATTTTCTCAGCTACTGACCGGCGTGATGAAGCGGCTGATGATGGCTATTAATAATTTCCAACGCATTCGGTGTGCTCCACCACCGCGGCCGGGTTTTTAGCAACAGCAGTTCCCATCGTATGCGATCGACAAATAAAAAAAACCTTCAACAATGCTTCATCGATGATTCGATTAATTTTCCAATGAATCAGATTCCATTCACGATCAGGCACTTCAAATTGAGGCTCTTTTCGTTCCCCTTTTTCTGCTGTTAGTTTCCATTCGAACCACATAAACCACGTGTGCATAAGAATTGAATCTTCCGCTTGCTATATTGGTTGCATTTTTCTATTTGTTTATTACGTTTAGTTAAAAGACAGCACAATTATTGCGCAATCGGCGGTTTCACTTTTGATTAGCACTCGAGTGGATTAGGGATACTTTGGCACATTATGTTGATTTATGTTGCGTGCTGCAAAAACGGAACTAGACAGAGAGTAAACCCCGAGAGTTGTTGCGTAAGAAAAGCATACGGAAATTAATCATCGATGAGCATTTATTGTCTTATTGACCAGTAGAGCCGATAGGCGCGGCATACAGCACGGAAGCATACGGGGGAGGGGATTTATTTTAAAATAAAAAATTAACTCATTTTTACATAAGCCTTTCCCTCCATATCGTTATGTTGCACTTTAACACTTCATCTAACCATGCTCGCTACACGCGCTTGGGAGGAAATACTTTGCAACAAAGCAAAATCGAATCTATCCACGATCCTCGGTCCACGTGTGCTGGTCAAATGTAACGGGCGGCGACCTAAATTGCGTTGAAATGTTGCAACTAACAGCAACCCTTTTTTTTTCATCGCGCGATCTGCTTCCGATCCGATGCGAGGGTCAATTTCCGCATCATTAACACCCACCGTGACCGGAGATGGGCGGGAAAAGGTTTTGATACACAGCTGATGGCATGGCCAATCATTCGCACCATTTCGCTCCATTCACAGGAAGTGTTTTTGTTGTTCTTTTTAAAGTCGACTAGTGATGGGAGACTGGTACCCTGGACTGGTTGATAAGTGTTGTCGGAAAAAGCAAGCCACTGTAGATCGCCATCGTCCCTAAGATCAAACCGCGGTAAGTTGATTAAGAATATAGCGTGCTATTTCGCTAGATTGACAAACCCTGGAAATTGGAATCATTTCATTGCGGCAGCACCAATGTGTGTGTTGTGTCTCTCGCACACCGTCGTCTGTCGATCACGTTTCAGTTAATCTCTCCACTCTGCTCTAATCCATCCAAACTCCAGCAAAATGCTAAAGCGAATTAAAAGCATACAAAGAGGCACGTCCGGCTTCCAGAACTGAATTGAGGGTGGTTGGTTGGGTGGGTGGGTGGTTGGGTGGTGTAAGTGGTGTTCTATCGAGCGTTTGTTTATTGTTGTTTTCAAACACTCACACTCCAGTTGCAACATGGCACAGTGTTGATTGTTGATTTGTCGCTGCACTTTCAAGAAACGCATTCGACTTAAACATTTGATGACGCCCTTAATTGCTCATTTTCCCTCACTTCGCCTGCTGGTAAAAGTTTGTCCCACACTGTCGGTACTTCTGCTCGCATTCTATCTGAACAGTACGCACGATTTGGCGCGGCACGGCATCATTTCATCATCGTCACGATGTGCGCCCAACCCAACAACTTCCCAAACCCTTCCCATTCGTTGATTGCTAGCTGCAATTCCAACATCTATATGCGCGTTGGCAGCGTGCGTCCAAACGCGCAAAACCTCAATGAGGCGACAATTACCATAATAATTCAGAACAATTTACTCGAATCAATCCATTCGCAGTGTTGGAGTGTGTGGAGTGTTTTCGTTTCCACAGGAACCATACACGGCTCTAAACGATCGACAAAGAACCCCATTGCTTTGGGATCTTCACATCTTGGATCGAAACTCCTCCGTCGACACGACCGAGGTTTTTGTATTCCGTTCTTTTATTTATGATCATCGCAGGTATGATTTGGTGTGATAACCGTGCATCATTACCATAAGCCGCGCTCGGGCTCGCCTCCCGCACCATGCGCCCCCCAGAACGGATGGAGCCAATTTCATGCTGCGACGGGTGTGTTGCATTTTATTTGCGTGTGAGCTAGAGCGAGAATGAAGGTGTTAGGGAAGCGTCATCAGCAACCAAATGTGCGCGAGCCCCGGGTTGATCAGCACCTCTTCAGTCGTTCAGCTTATCAAAGGCCCGTCAGGGTCAACCTGACCCTTAGCATCAGACCAGTTTGTGTAATCGACTGTAGCCTCTGGGGCAGGGAATATTATGCAAACAAGAACGAAAAAAAAAACACCGTAAACCATCCAATAGCAACACAAAAAACCCTCATTTTGTTGATGATTTTCTAGCGATCCCCCTCCCTGCCATGCGGGATCTGGGGCGTTAGAAGCGTGGTGTTCGTTGTGGCGATAGGAAATAGTTCGTTTAGCAGAATATATTGGCAATAAAAAAGACACACTTTTAAAACAGGGGATGATCTCTCCCTAACCAAAACAACAAAAAAAACACAGTTCCAATTGGACACATCCAGAGCAGGTTGGCTATATTACGTTGGTGAAGATCGTTTGGATCGAGCGAGCAGGAGATGATTTGATCGTTCGTAGAATTTGGGTTCTTTTGCGGTAAATATAAGCATTCACCAAAAACCTTCAAGGCCAAAACGTTAAAGAGAGCTTTATCTGTTGATGCCGTGACCAGGATCCGTGAAGCTTTTTTAATATTTAGCTATCGCGAGAAGATACAAGAGTTTAAACGCTTCCTTGTGTTCAACTAATGTTGTAAAAATTCGCCACACGGATGCATTTATTTTGCAGTTAAACTTTACCCACTTTTTCGTCTCGTTGTGGTAACCGTACGGTCCCACTTGTAACAGTCCCAGTTATCAAGATGTGCGTCTAATTTTGCAATCAAAAACAATCAAACTAATGATCAGCAGCAAACTCCCCACAGCACATAAAACTGGGAAGGGAGACTCTCGAAACAGTTTATGCTTCACGGATGCTCGTATGGCCCCCTCGCACACACATCAAACCGATCCCATTGTACACCAATACCATCAACAAAACGTATCAGATGGCGGCATTTTACAAAAAAAACATATAGTATTTTATCTTCCTTTTGTTTGCGATGACTAGTTGGTCTCGGGGACAGAACTCGTTCACAAAACATTTCGGGTGTGTTTATCGTATGATACATTTGTTTGTATGATGATAATCCGCTGAACAAGTGACTTCGTTCCCTTTTCGTTTCTCCAAAGTACGTCTTATCGGTCATGTCATAATCCATGAACTATCTTTGAATGTATGTTCAACTATGATCAATATCTGATTCACGCATGTTTCTAATCGCATCACATCATTTGCTTAGTTTAATATTTACTTTCTTGTTTCTAAGCTCCAAGTACGCTGCAAAGAGTTTGGCCCCCAAAAAAAGCAAATAATACAAACGATTTGCTACATATTTTATGAGTGGAGCATTTTTTGGTGATTTGTGGAGGAATACACGCGAACAAACTTTCTCCTCTAGGTGTGTGTTTTATTTCATAAATCATATACGCTATCCGATTGTTTACTATTTGCGATCATCGAAATAACACTTAAAAGCAGAAGAAAATCAATGTTCAATCGCATCAAATTACCTTATAAACCTTTCACTAATAGATCACCTTGGAAGACAAAACTCATCTTCCACGATCGTCACCAAATCGGAACGACCGATCGCCATCTTGTCATCCGCCATAGGCCATTCAAATGCGGCACATGCGTGCATTCGTTATCGGCCATTAATATTCTGCGAAGAAAGCGAAAACCAAATGAGCATCGTAAACGATTGTGCTTCACTTTCTTCTCACCTGTGAAAAGCTTTCTTTTTCATTCGTCGCATTTTACCGGTAGCAGTCGTCGTTTGTCGTCTAGGGCAAACCAAAACAAACAAACAAAGAAATTGCCACACTCAAAAACAAAAAAAAAGCGTATAACTCACTCCACCTCAAAAGCAGCTCATTCAGCATAGTAGCATTATAATGTGGCTCTTAAACTTTGCATTTGCATGAAACCGAAGCACTGGTTCGTGGCCGGAAAACCTATCCGTGGTCATTTTCTCTTTCCGTTTTATGGCAATAGCGTAAGGCTATTGAAGGCTGTAGCACCCACGAGGAGGCGGGGGGGAGCAAATCATCGACAACAGTTGTACAATAGCGCAAAACGGCACCAAAATGATGCTGAAGAGGCGAAAACCCGAATTGCGGAAATCGAATGAAAGTGGAGAAATAAATGGTAGACAAATCAAACAAACAACTATGGGTCGCAACGGAAATAAACAAAACTTCATGCACTGGGCCAATGAAGTTGAGGACGGTTAAAACAGTTTGGGTGCAGACATGATGCCCATATTATGGTGTAGCATGAAATAAATATGAATTTTGGGGAGAAACAGATTGAGTTCCTAAGTTAGTCACCACCGAAAATAACTTCATCCAACCATGTTTGCCAAATTTGGGTTCCAAACTTCGTTCCTTCACGAGGAATGATATCATAGCTACTTTAACAAGTTTGACGGTAATGAGAAGCCACCATGTTTGGGTGTTAATTACGAATATCGTGTCACCAGAAACGCAGTGCCAGTTCGAGCGCAGCGACAGAGAATAAGAGCTTTTCATCCGCATAACGCACACTAGCGATCTCCTTGAAGAGATCTCGATAGTAATGTGATATTGAAACTCAATACTAGAAGATCTTCAGTCATGATAACATGCGAAACAGGGAACAACTGCCTGAAATAACTTGAATGGCAGATCGACTCATCGTTTGCAGGGTTCGAATTCAGGAAACATAAAGAGGACAATTGTTAACATTGACATTAGGAATTTGGACGTTTGGATTATATTCGAACTTAGATAGAATTCTAAATTATTTCTATTATAGTTGACTAGATCTACTCTAGCATGTCTACTCCAACATCTCTATAGACGATCCTCACTTACCGGTTTATGTCAGCTGTTCGTTCGTTCTCGACGATGTGCTCGACGTTCTGGTCTCTATTACCAGCAAGCTTGAAACTCCACCGGTTACAATTACTAACACACCGATTGATTTACTCCGACACTGGTCAACACCGAGACCCGGATCCAAAGTGCGAATGACAAAAGCCAAATGCACTCAGCGACGACGTCGACGGGCCCAGAAACTGTCCGCCTGCCGCACACGATCGTATACCGACAATTGCACTCGTTATCGGCTGCACTGTTGCTGCACCCTTTAATAACACACGTATGTATCACACCAACCACTTGTGCACCTGTATGGGTATCAAGAACAGAGTAGAACAGAATACGCAGGCTAAAACACTAAACATACATTGGACATGTAAAGCTGTCAACTGAGGGTGTGCGCTTCAATAAGAAGCACTTTTACACTCATCACTTCATAATACATTCACATGTAACTCATGGCGGTTTACGGCGTGAAGATCAAACCGGCATTCGCACTAATATTACTCCTTGACCATTTATTGTAGCGTACCGTTAGAATCTTTCTTCTAGCACATCTACACCGTTGTACGGTCACTTTTATATAAAAAAAAAAAACGAATAAATCAACAAACGCTCATGCACGTGTCACTCATTTTTTTCGAATTTAACGGAAAAACATCTACAAGACTTTTCCCGTGTGCATTTTCGTTTTTCCTTGCACAACTATCAGACAGTAAGCATTTTACTTCAGAAACTTCCGCCTGTACCTTCACCACGAAGACAGCGTAAAATGACTAATACGACAGTATAGGTAAACGTGTTTACAAAGCAAACAAAACTAAAACACTTTGTGTCTCACGAGCTACTTGCGATTCTTGTCACGTACATACCCGCCGGTACGCTCACTCACGCAACTAGGTTGGGATTGTTTTGGGGCACTTTTTCTTTTGATTCCCAGTACGCTTCTGCTTGCTCACCTAGGCTAAATGGCCAAACATGGAACCGGGGTCGTACGGAAAGCACACCGAGTTTCACGCGGAACGAAGCGCACAACAAATCATGCTTCCCCGAGAACGGTTGAACGTGGAATGCGCCTGCGAATGAATGATCGCGCACTGCTTCGCCGGTGGGGTTTGGGTGATCATCGTGCTCACGCATACGAACTGACGTTCGAACGGTCGCAGTAGGCTTTTTTGTGATATTTTCATGGTTTGTTTGCTTTTTGATGATGTTTAAATAAATTATTTAATTTATTAATTAGAAAGACATAATGTAATAGGAAGATTTGTTTTCTTTACTTCTACTGTATACATATATCTATGATCATGGTTCCGCGGTGAGAGCATTCATCATTCTCTCCGGCTTTGGTTTTACTCTCACAATTCACTCACCCTAGGCACTCACCACGTGTTTATAACAAAATTTAAAACTTAATTTTAGCAAAATTGCTCAACACAACAAATTAGTAAACTTAAAAAATAGAAATTTATTATAGTTTGCTCCTGAAAACGCTAAAATAAAAGATATAATGCGTTTTATTGCAGTAGCATGAAAACAGAATGTTAAATGCATATTTTTCGCTTGCATACTTTTAGGCGCTTTTCGATATATGCTTACAGTAAACGACAAAATTAATGCGGTACAGTGACACATCCAACTATTTATTTTTTATCTTTTACTGATTAGAAGTCATTCGTTCTTTTGCTTTCGTTGGCTTTTTCCGCCAATTAATTTGCGTATAGTTTGACGAAACAACAAAAATCCTCCAAACAAAACGATCGCCATCAGTCCGATCACATCGAGCAATGCAAAGCTGATCCACGGTAGATCTAATCCAGCCGATCGCAACTGTGGAGCACCCTTGTAACGTATCACATACTCTATCCAGTAGATAGCTTCATCCAACGCCGGCACTGGACGATCGCGGAAAATCTGTGACACCTTCTGTACGTTCGCTTTGTAGCTTGGATTGTACAAAACCTCTTCCAGCGCCCATCGGAACGATTCTTCGGTGATGTTGGGAAAGTATAGCTTCACCGCATACCCACCCAGGGTGGCTTTGTTCATGTTGAGATGCTGATCACAGTAGATCGGTATGCCTACCATCGGTACCGCTCGATGTACACCTTCCTGCGTTCCCAACAAACCACCGTGCGTGATAAACACCTTCACATTACGATGACCAAGAATATCACTCTGGGGTAGCCAGCTGCGAATGAGCACATTTGGCGGTAAGTTTTTGATGCCTTCGTCCTCGTACTTCCACACTACGCGTTGTTTCATGGAGCTAAACACTTTCAGTATGACGGATAACTTCTCCGGAGGCATGTCGGCCGAACGGAGGTTTGTACCAAGGCTGAAGTAGATCACACCATCCTTCGCTTCGTCTATGAAGGTTTGAAGATCGTCCGGAAGTCGCTTGGGTTCCTTGATGTGCAAGCCTCCGACTTGTACCAGCCCTGGCACCTTGGCACGGGTCGATGTGAGTGGTGGATAGCTGTTGAGCAGAATCACCGACACTTGTCGCTCGAGATCACTCAATCGAGGTAAAGGGTCGGGAAGGAACGAGAAGTACTTGTCCGCCATTGCTTGCTGTTCGGGAAGATAGTACCAGGAACGCAGCAGAAGCTCATACGAACTGACGAACGTATTGTAAGCACGTTGGTACAGGGACATATGATCGGTGAACGGTAGAAACTCGTGAGGAACATGCGACCAGGCGTTCATAAGACCCATCATCGGACCCATGTACTGGGCGAACCCGAACGTACCTGTTTGAAGTAACAGTTGAATTAACCACAAAAATAAATTATTCTATCTATGCCTTCTCTATCTTCTCAACAGTCTCACCTATCGACACAACCGGGACTTTATATTTGTGTGCCAACATGAGGAACGATTCTTGATAGAACTGTTCGGCAAGCAGCAGATCATAGTGACTCTTGTCATTACGTAGAAAGTCCATCACATTGTCGCGTGTGTACGCATACTCTGCCGTTTGTAGACCCAACGGATACAGGAAGTCCATCAGCATGCGATGTATCGAGATCTCGGTCAGATCGTACAGCGAGTCCACCTTGACCGATTTGCCCCAAAAGTCATAGATGGGATCGATCGTTATCTCTGTGAGATTGGGATGAGGTTTCTTCCTTGGGTAGTTTGTGATAACCGTCACCTCATGGCCACGATCGAGTAGCTCCTCCAAAATGCTACCGATCATCATCCAGTGGCTACGTCCGGGGAACACATTGACGGAAAGTATCCGTGCTCCAAACGAAGTTTGCAGACAGGCAGCGAGGACGCAAACTACTAGTGCCAGCAGATGCTAATGACGTTGGAAGAGAAATTAGTTGTCCATAAATCATTTTTCCATTACATTCATCTGTAGGACTCAACTCTTATAGAACAGACAACGAATGCAATTGCTTGGTTTAATGATCAGCAATTTAGTAATGCAATGCATCGCAACTATCGCAAACAAAACATAATCAACCTTGTATCACACATTTCACAAGTCATGCCGTGTCACGTTCACAAGTACCGGTGGCTGATAATGACGGTGCAATAAAGCTACGAGTTTTGTTTAACTACAATTGTATAACAAGTATCACGCGATGCGATTACCAGTAGCGGGCGTAAATAGTTGTACAACTTTAACAAATCATCTCTTAAGTTATAAAACTCTCACTTGCACAAGAACATAAGTTTACTTTTAAATTTGTCCTACCATTTCTGATGTGTTTTGAGTGGTCCGAACAGCTCACAATAGAACACGATGTATCACCGGTGGCAACTCAACCACAACTGGAACTTGATTTAGCTGGCAGCGCACGCCATACCCGTCGTCAAGATCAATGTCGACCTAAGGCTGTGTTTGCCTTAGAAGCACCACTATTTGCGAGCTTATCAAGGCGGTCAGTACGCCTTAGAGGTGCTTCCTCATACGCCATGTCAAGTGCGAGATTTAAGAGAGTTAAGACGACTCAAAGAGAGGGAAAGGATTCCCCACTATTGTGATTGAAGCTTCCAGAGGAATATGAACGCGGTTATTGCAAATTACGGACACAAATCTAATCAACACGCTGTCACGCATGTTGGGCCCTGAGAGTTAGGCGTTTTGGAACCGATCAGATGGAGATCTAGATTTAGATCGAAGCTGTCGTGCGATGGATAATTGTCCATCATTTCGGACAACAGCGACGTATTGTATCATTCATGTCGTTAGGTAATTTCTGTAGACAGAAGCATAGTTATAATTACCTAACCTACATACGAACGTCACACAATTAGCAGAAGGTTAACCGACATTGTGTTAGTTACCTGTTTAATGAATGTTCTATTTTAAGTTCCGTTTCATAACAGTGGGTGTACCACAGTTCCTAAATCTGATTACGATGACTACACACTCTGTCGTAGCGCATGTTTCTGATGTATTTACAGCAGACTGAAAAGATAACTATGAATAAACGGATAGTCGTAACATTCTAAAACACACCTACCTGAAACGTCGTCCAGCTACAAGATTCGGGCGCTTCTTGGCTTTGTTTTCGGACTAAATTCGAAGACTACACCAGAGGAGTTTGCTTGTAACGATATTATATATTTTCTTCTTCTGTACAGAGTAGATTTTTGTTTCTAGCTTGGTTTTCTTGGTTTTTTTTCCCGCTTACACCTGTTGCACCTAATCTTCCCGGCACTGTATGTATGTCCCCTTATAACACGGCTCTATTCCCTGTCCCTTCTATAGCCATTTCAATAATGTCCTACTAACGCGCGCTGCTTTGCTTTGCTTGGTGTGATTCCTCTGAATGTTTGTTTCGCAGAGTGTATTTATTCCCAACACCATGCCCCACGACGGTGCGGAAACGTTATTTATCTCACTTAAATGCTCGCCATTCATTATCTCAGAGCACCATCATTACATGCATCGAAGGTGTCCTTACTTGACCACCAGATCGAACACAATCGTTACATCTGCGTTACTTCCCTCCTGAACCGTTGTGTTACGCTTACACAGTTTGCGTTTAATATCGTTTTTGCATATGATTTCGAGATAAATTACACTGAAAATTTTTGATACCTTTTCCTTTAAATATCTGGATGTATATATATACGTGTGTGTGTTTTTGTATATATCTATATGTGTGTCTGTTCTTGTATACATATATATATAGATTCTCTGCGAACGTTTCATCAACAATGGCTGAGAGAACATTGCAACCGCCAGACGAGGCGTGCGTGTGAACGCGATTTACGAACAAAAAAACACACGATGAAGTAATGCATCTCTATGCTACCTAACCGGAGAACATACAAACCACCCTTGCGCTCTAATAGTCACGCGTTTTGTGGGCTGGTTTTCTGATCCTGAATTCGGAACATCTCGCTACTTAAGTATGTACACCGACGATGAAATCTAAACGTGTTGACGTTAACGAGTCTCTGTGTATATAATAGCTTTTGTATGTATATAGCATTCCCATCTAAGACTTCTTTCCTCGTGCTTTCATTAGTACATATTCTTCCGTTTCCTGAAGAGTCTATCGACAAAAGTCTTTTGTGTGTGTGTGTGTGTTATTCCTCCGCCGTAGACAAAGATCTCGGTTTTCACGTACTAAGAGAGGGTTTTGGGATTTCTTTTTTCTCTTTACAACACCACTTGCAAACAATTTCTGATGCATCGGTAACAACAGGTGAAAGATCTTATCCTTCTTAAAAAATCCTGGAAACATAACATAATTCAGAACCATCCTGGTTTGGAAAATGAAACGCTAGTGCGTGAAATGATATGTATACAACAAGGGGACAATAAACGACTTGCCGGGAGTGTGTATGTGTGTGTCTGCTTCATAAGCATTCGTTCGGAAATGAATGTGTTTTATCCCTTCCAACTACGTTAGGTAATATCATTTACAACAAGTTCGATCCATAATTCCTTCGTCATAAGTATTCGCTTCCCCTTCCCCTAGCGCCTTTGCTTCCTAGGTCTAACTAATGCTGATGAATGCTTGGAAATGAATCTTGGTGTTGTGTTGTTGTTAGTGGCTTCTGCTGTTTAACAAGCGTTATGGCGAACTTAAAAACGCACAGTGAGATCCTCATATCCCTAACATGTCAATCCATCGATTAACAGCTGTATTCCCCTCCCCATATCCTATAAGTGTTCGTTTTGTTTGCTTTAACTATTGCTTTCCTGGGGGATGTATTACTGCACTGACGAAGGGGAGAACACTTCGACTGGGTCACGGAAGAGCTATCTTCCAAAAAGATGTAACAACAATGAGAGATAAATAACAACAGTTTGTAAAGACCCTAGCCCATTTTCTTCTGTGTGGACATCAAGATAGAACCAGTAATTTACACGCGTATTTACGTACGTTTTCATACTCCGTGGGAAAGTTGCTCAAGTTAATTAGTCCATTACATTTCGCTAAAATAGACTGTGCTAGAGGAGAATTCGTTTATGTTCGTGTATTAGTATTGCTTCAATATATTCACGTTTTTATGCTATATGTTGAGATACATATGCGGTGTAGTCCCATGTTCATATTACACGCAAAAAAAAAAACAGGGGGAAAGGCCTGTGACCTCATTTTGTTTCGGATTTGCAAATATGACCTCATTGCATCAGCTTTCCATTTCGAATAAATAAACGGGGGAACTTAAACGAAGCCTCCCTTTGTGGTGTTCCCTTTTATCGAATTACAAGAGAAAATTCAGTCGTGGCGCGATAACGGATAAAGAAAATGGGTCGAATTGTGTTTGTTGGTGAATAGCGTCAAGCACAAAAAACCACTCTCGAAAAAAACAAACGGAAACGGAAACATATCCTTTCTTTCACACAAACACACACATGTACAACCACATGATCATTTGTTGGCACATTCATATGGAAGAATTAAGGAGGGAATTTCTTACTTCTGGCGGCTGTGCTCGATAATAGATTGCACCAAAACAACCGGAAGCCGCAAGTTAGTTTCGATGTGAAAAACAATGACTGAATTAGGAACAACTTCCTACTGCTTTCTGTTTCGCTTCCAATATTCAACATATCTTTATCAAACTGCAATATCGCATGCTGTGAAACGATCAAATAACATGTGCAACGCTTACACACAAAAATCTATCTTGTGGACCAACAATCCATCCTGGTGATAGTTTAGGTTTTGGATTTCGTTTGCTTGAATGGTCATCTAGATTCTCCACAGCTGTTGTCCGGTGCAGAGAAGCGGATCCGAATTGCATTCAAATAAATAAAGCATTAGAGAAAACAAATATATCCTGCAATCTAAAACTTTTACACAAACACAACGATACAGAAAACACTAAAGCTTTAGTAGCGTACGTACTCAAAACTTAAACAAGTCAACATTTACAAGCAGTTACATTTCTCATCCCATCTTTATCGTACTTAGCGAACGGAAAGCGAATTAAAAAAAGGGATGCCCAAATTATGAAGCATCAGATGGAGTTCACCGCCACAGTTCGACTAGCGCCATTAATGACTAACCACTAAGGATGCTAATCAAATGATGCTTATGCTAAACATATTCATTTATATCTAATTTTGCCAACGAATGCTTCAAACGCAACCAATGTGCACGTCGGTAGGCCGTTAGTATGGAAAGAATGTGTTTTGATTTTGTTTTTCTTTTCATTTCTATTACCTCAAGAGCCAGGTGGGCAATACCGAAGGATATGCTACGGAACAGTCGTTTTCAATGTGTTTTCTTTTTTTTTTGTTTATTATTATTGCAGCGTGGGAGTTACTTTACCCGGCATACATCGTCAAGCACCCACCCATCCGTAGTGTAAGGTGGCGAGGCAGCACTCGTCGAAAATAGATGATTCGGTAATGACGAGGCTTGAACGTGAGCAAATGGCATGGTACAATAACAGTACGCTGTACGACGAATCATCGGTGGGGAAAGTGGAGAAAAACAGGATGTATAAAACAGAATTATCGCAATCGTTGTTTTCGCACAGTTTTGCCACCACCCCGAACATAGCCGTTACGCACGGACTAACGCTCTGGGAATGGATAATACAGCCCAGTGCATTGGAATGCAAATCCTTCGGAGGATACCATTACCACCAACCGGGGGAACGAACAGTAGGTTGTGTGTGGGCACCACCGTTTACAGAAGTCGGGAAAATGGACACAACGATTAGGCGCTCCTATTGGACAACGGTTCACATAATATAACTACAACAAAAATGAACTATCACATGTATAAGTTTAGGATGAAAATGAAATTGTATACAAAACAAAACGTAAAAAAAACAGTTCAAATTTAACACACAAATTAACATTATGGACATAGCTTGCACTACGACCGTTTGCCGTGAATGTCCTTATTTGGTATTGTAACAAAAACGCACCAAAAAGTACTAACTATAAACCAACCCGAAATTACTGTCAATGTTTCCCGCTTGCTACAGGACGATGGCGGAAGGGAATTATAAAAAAGGGGAAATAGGATGTATGTGTGCGTATGCGTCTGGGGGCGAAGGAAGGGTAGTTTCAACTTGATACACACTTTTCATGCTTAAAGAAAGCCCTACAATAGGACTGCAATACTGTATAACCTCACTTCGCGAATCTCGGTAAGGATGAAACTAAGGAACAGGACATTAGAAAACGGGAAAAGGACAATAAAATTATACGCACATATACACACGCGCACACTATGTTCCCACCCGCGCAAAACATACTCCTAGCGTATCGAATGGACAATTTAGACTTGACTAACTTGTATACTTCCATGGTTCTTCATATCCAGTACGGTGGTTTTTATCGTGTTGCCTCCATTGCTGTTGGCGCTGTTGATGGTGGTAGAGCCGTGCTGCTGCAGCAACTCACTGCCAGAATCGAACGATTCCCCAATGTCGAGCGATTGCTTGCCGAGTCCACCGTTGGCCGTACCCGCCGCCATTAGCGTTACGGCTCCGTCCGAACTGTCGCCATTGGTCGCGTTGCACGGTGGACCGGATCCCATCAGGATGCTACCATTCGAGAGCACAACTACGGTCGCCGGTTGGCCACCACCGACACCGGAAGCTGTAATTAGAAAGAAGATATTCATCATCGCACTTGTTGTCGTTGGCTCACTCTCTCTCGCTCTACAGGAACCGCTTTTACTTACCACTTAATTTCTCCTTGGAGTTAATCTTCTTCGCCGATGACATTAGTGCCTTCGCTTCTTCTACGAGCGATGTTCCGCCGACAGTGATGCCTGCCGCTGTTGCTGCGGCACTACTGCTGTTCACCGGAAGCGTCACCCCCCCGCCGGAACCGGTTGAAACCAGCACAACCGGCGTCGTTCCACTTGCCTCCTTATCCCTATCCTTATCCTTATCCTTATCCTTATCCTTTTCCTTATCTTTATCCTTTTCCGGTTTCAGTTTCTTGAAGCCACCCAGCACCTTATGCGTTTTGGAGTCCTTCGGCTTACCCGGTGTGGCCGATGCCGAGACGCCGCCAGCCGTCGTTCCGCTGCCGCCCGTGCTCTTCGTCGTGCTACCGTCCGCCGATGGTAGCCCACTCTCACCCTCTTCGTTGATACTGGTCAGATGGTGTGGGCCACCGTTCTCTTCCTTCGTTGTGCCCTGTATTGGAATATCGTCTGTGCAGGGAAAGATGACCAGTCGTGTCGTCGTAGGCCGCGCAGCGTGAATTGCAAAGAGGAAAGTAAAAGCAACGAGGAAAATTAATTAAACTTTATCTTACACCTGAACGATCGGCTCGAGAGACGGTTACACCCAGGGCATGTATAGGTGGGCGGGTCTGGGGAGAGAATTTTCTTCAGACCAATTCGGAACACAAACGGATAGGAGAGTAAACAATTGCTTTACGTGCAGTAGAGTCGGTCACCCACAATATGTCCGCTGAGATGACACTGAGATTGGAATTAAGTTAAGACGGTACATCAAAGAGCCTTCTCATAGAATGATAATCAGCAGATATACTGAATGTCATCCTGACGAAAGCATTGCTTGGCGATTTGTTTGTCTGCCGCTTTGTTTTTGTCTTCCTTTTTTTTCTTTTCAGTATATTTGAATTAATTACTTTGATAAACTTGTCCTTTTACTCACAAAACGAGCCGTAAGATGTAGGTCACTATCAATGTTTATCTGTATTCTGGCTTTGTTAGCAGCACCTTACATATCGATATATGTTTTGCTCTTTCATTTTTACTATTAAATTCCCCCATAATATTACTAGCAGGAGCAAGGTACAAGTGCACACAACAAGCCACGTGAACAAAAAGCTCCCGGATGTGCGTATGTGGTAAAGTCTGGCACGTTATTGCTAAAAATAATCTTAACCCACCAGCTACGTTGCTGTTGCGTACATTATAAAATCAAAAAACGACACACAAAAGAGTCTTAAAAATAGAAAAAAAACGCAATAACAACACAATAAATTGATTAACATGTTCGAAAAATCGAACCAAAATCATATACACACACATACGCAGTAAAATCACGTTGGTCAAACAGAAGAGGAAAAAGAACGAAACATATTTATCGGGAAACGGATTCGTTTGATGCGGTGTTTAAAAACGCTTTAAAAAATACACAACACAAGCACGGGACACGGTTATTTATAACGCTAAAATCACACGACTGCAACCATTTTTCTTGTTTCGCTTTTGCCAACAACATAAGCTTGGCGGTCCTTGGTGGTACAAATATTGACAATAATCGTATGCCAGAATAATCCCCTCCCGTACGTAGCTCATATTTCGATACCACCAAACGGGGCGCAACATATGAAAGGAAAACAAATTCAAATGTGGATGGATACACGTGACGGACAGATACGAAATGGCGTTGCAAGTGGTGGTGGTGATGTTGTGCACAAATAATCTCAGAATAAAGTCGGTGGAAACCCCTTGTACTGACAATAAACATGTGTTGATAGACGCAGAACAAGCTGAATAAAAGAGGTCAACATAAGGGGAATATTCTTAAGCAGATATTAAAACGACTTCAATGTTGAAAACAATAAGATTAAAAAAATCATAATTATTATGAGTTTATGGGACAAAAACAGTGACGCAATAATTGCATAGCTCGCGCAGTACAGGACAATCGCTTTAATGTGATAGTGTGCGAGGCTTTCAAGTGCATTAAGTGAATATCGGATGATGTCCTTCAATCGTTTATCCCCTACTACTGGCGTGTGAACTTTCAGCTTTGAGTGCAATAACAGTCCACCGTGACACGTGAGGAAAATAGAAGCAAGAGTGTCGTTCTTGTACGGTGAGTGCATTTAAGCAAAGGTTCCCGTGAAAATATCTTGCCAACATGTGCAAAGCGAACAAGCAGTACGTCCGCTCGGTAACCTCTGAAACATGTGACCGAATTAAGCGAAATAAAAGATGAAAAATTAAAAATAAATACAAAATCGCACACTCAAATGGCCAACAGCGGAAAAGAGGTACGCACACACACACACACACACAGCCGGTGGTTTGCAGCAAAAGCAACTTGGAATTGTAGAAGACGTCATTGGCTTGCCTGTTTCCAACTGTACCTTCGATGATGCGTCGTACAGATGACAGTGAGGTTAAACGATGGTGCTTTTTCGGTTTATTGAGCGTCCATGAGCTCAAATGGGATATCGTCTAAATCTGTTGTCATGAAGCGGCAAGATCGACTATTAGCTATCTAAAGTTTGGATAATATGTAAGGCTCATTCTAGTAACGTATGTACGGCACTGATCGTTGTAAAATAGCATATTGTAGCAGTTGTGCAGTTGAGGTTGGCCCCTACATGATCATCATAAGCCCTCTTAGAGATGAACGCCACCTTAAGCACGGTGACTCCTTAGTAAAGCCCAGGAATAGTGGACGTCTGTATGAGATGAATCGTTGCCGGACGTCCATTTACTATCAAGGCCGCCAGCTCATCGGAGTCCGAATCCTGCAGACTGCTTTCCAGCTCCTCATACAACCGAGCCCCTGCACTAGCACGTGCCTCTGATCGATTGATCGGTGACTGGTTCTTGCTCGATAGGAACTTCTTGCGTCTTAGCGAAGCTGGTGAGATACTGCTGTTCGAGTTAACGTCCTCCACCTTGCCCGTGCCCAGCAGCAGCTTGTGTTTGGGGGAATCGGCCGGACTAGAATGACGCGTAGAGCCGGCCGATCGTTTCGGGGAATCTGCTTCCTCCTCGATGCTGGCCTGTTTCGGACCAGCAGCACCAGTTCCATTAGCGTTTGTCATCGTAGCAGTGTTCGTCTTCCAGCCCCAATTTTTCCACTTTCGCGAAGATTCTTTCTTTTTCGGTTCGGTACGGGGACTGTTTGAATCTGGATCACCAGTCAGTTCGGGACCATTGGCCACTGCAACTACCGGGACATTTGTGTTACCACCGGCTCCAGCTGTAACTGATCCTCCGGCGCCTGTAGACTGTACACCGGATCCACTTGTAACACCGTTTCCTACATCCGCATCAATCATTGCCAGCTTGCTCATCATTTCCTGCTGCGTTGACTGCAGTGCATTCACAAACTCAACCTCCAGATCGTCTATGGAGGCACGCAGGAAGAAACGCAAGGAGCGACACCCGGCCACCGCGTGCACAAAAGTCAGCATAGTACCAGCATCAGCAAACCATTGATGGGTCAATAGTAAACCATACCAGAGAGAGAGAGCGATATTCGATAAAAATAATGTCAACCAACGTGTACGTTTACGAGTTCCGAAGAAGAAAAAAGATTAAGAGGGAAAATTAGAGGAAAAGAAGAAAAGAAAAAATGATTTGTTACATCAATCAGATCACAGCATCACAGGGCAGCAGCAGTGGCGGTAAAATAAAACGCCACAGCCCCTTTCATCACAGCTCAAAAGCAAATCTGAGAATCAAGTGCGTTATTGATACTGCAATGGCAGATTGTGTGCAGGGCGCAGAAGAGTAGTTAAGAAACAAGATAGAGAAAACCATAGCCAGGAATAGAGAAATTCAATTCGCACAGCCCGTTTATGCATACATCATCAGGAACAGCAAGGTAGTAAGTACATAAGTACAGTTTAGTTACAGTTAAAGGAAAGTTTTGGAAAATGATTTAACAGTGTACAAGAAAAAGCATAAGTAGAATAGAAACAAATTTAAAGAAAATCATAATATAGTAACACAAGCAAGCAAAGAGTGGAGGAGTTTAGAGACGAAAGAAATGATCCAACGGCGCAGGGGTTTGGCAGGGATCCTGGTCTTTCTAACGATAACGATCGGTCTGCAGGATCGTTTAGCAACATGCAAGTCCTTCTCAACGCAGCAAGAAAGACAAAATAAGCGAAAGCTCTTTCTTTAGCAAAACATTCGCAATCTGTTTAGCAATGAGATGATTTTGAAGAATAATAAACTAAATTACATATTTTTATTTTATTGTAGAGTAATAATAATTTCTGCTTTTCATTGCCGCTCGCTAGGTCCACAATCCCAATGAGAGTTCCAGCTCACTTTATGTGGAGAGGGCTTGTGTAACATTGTAATTAATTGCAGTAGGAGGTTGGATTTCAAAACCATATCTTTCAAATGGACGCCTTCGTACCACAACTCAACTATTACAAATATTCACGTCGGTCAAACTCTACATGCATGCGCATCATGCAATGATCCAAGGAAATTTCCCATTATCCTTCCTCCCTCTTGCTCAGACGCTACCGTGCGCTGTTGTGACCACAAAACTGGAGATTGGACGATTATTCAACAAAGATTCCACTTTCTCCGTCGAACATGCCTCAACCAAGGTAGGGTGAGTGGTCGATAACGAGCTGTGTGTGTTGATATATTGTACCGAGGGATGTACGTTACACCTCCGTAAATGGCCATCGGCAAATCCTTGCCTAGATTTTTTTGCGTAATCATTTACAATGTAGATACGAAACAATCCGAAGCACACATTAATGGAGCTCGGTCACGTTTCCCAGCATGCTCAATGACATGTGAGCCAGACGGGTGCTTTACTTCCAGTTTTACCAGAGTGATGCGGTAGCATCGTGACGTGGTTATCTTGTCTCGGTTACATGTTTAATTGTTCGTTAATTTTGTATTCTATTTTTAGATTTAAATAAACACCAGATGGACAAAATATAACATTGTTTAAAGACAATCAACACAACTGTTGTTATCACAAAAATCATGTTGAGCAACAGGTTATCTAATGTGACTAATTATATCGACTGGGCTACAAAATATTGACGTGACGAGCTTGCCTTACTCCGACATAAAGATTTATAAACATTTTAGATTTTATTGTACATACTTCATGCATCGAAACAACGGAATTAAAGTTCACATTCTCCATGTCTCCAAACTCCATAACAAAAGTCTCGCAGTTAACCACTACTCCATGAGCCTATCGACAATGGAGCTCACAAGTAACAATAAAATACATAACGAACAATAAAATACTTTCTCACCGTTCCTACCCACACCAGCGTGTAGTCGAAAAGGGACGAGAAATTTCAAAAGCGATCCTTCGAAGCCGATTCACAAAAAGCAACGTCTGACGACTCCGAAGCATGTCTGAACCAATGTCTGACAAGCTAATTAATATGGAGGAACTGTTTCCCTGTGCACTCTGTCATTGTAGTGTTCTCCAAAACATGTTCTACAACATGTGAAGAAAGTTTCACAGTCTAGCTGGTTCCACTTTCAACAAAAGCGTCTCCTCCAATCAGTGTCTCGATTTCATGAATCATTCTTGGGAACAGTTTGTCCACTATTCTTAACCGTAAAACTATTGGGCTTAACTTTACACATTTTGGGCAAGAGGTCCACAAAGAAAAAAAGATACTTCGAAACAGTTTCTATACAACAGGACATCGAAAATAGGTTCGCGGCATGCAAACGTGAGGCATTTCATGTACACTCAAGCAATCCTTACTCACATCTAGCACATGAGGATATGATAGAAACATCGGAAAACGTCCCATGAGGTCCACTGGGACGATAAAACACACACACGCACACAGCAAACAGCAGTTTGAGGGACAGAAACATCGAAGGTGGATTTAAACTTTCAAACTGAAGAGGGCCACCACCGTTTCTCGTGCATCGGATTCGTTACACCGAAAGACACACCGGTACACGAAAAGTAAGGAAAACATTGAGTTATTAGCCGCTAAACTTACTTTCCAAATAGTTCTATTCCGCTGGCCGCGTCTTGTTACACCTCGAACAACGCATATCGAAGAACAGCCCAAACCCACGCGTTCTGCTCTCGTTTCTAGATCCCTAAAGATCCTAACCGCATGGACGTTGGGCGAACTTTAGCGGGAGTGGAGAGTGAGCAAAAAGTTTTACTACAGATTTATTTCTCACGTGCCAGTTTGGTCAGATATGGTTAGGTTAACTATTTCTCTAATGCGGGAATGGGATCAAGATAATACAACGATCTCACCGATCACTAAGAAACAGATCCAACCATCGAATTTTTCGTAGTTTTGGCCTATTCTTCGAATGTTCGATCATCTCAAATGAATTATTCACAATCTGGTTAACGATGGTTTCGATTAGTATACGAACTTGTTCCGTTTCATACAGCTTCATCGTTGCCTGTGGTACGAAATTTTCTTCTAACCACAAAAGGAAATAATAAAAACGGAAAAATATCTGTTAAACATAGCTTCCAGCAATGGTGTATAAGCTACAAATGTACAAATGTAGAGGAATCGTTTACACTAGGACGGGTTTCGCGTAATAGTGGGCTGGTAAAAAGTGCCCATCAACTACACCGAGTCACATCACGTTAAAGCGCAACGTTTTAGTTCAGAATCGACTACAACCAGAAAGTGGGAAGGAAAACGTAAACAAACAAACACAACCGATTGGCGAATAAAGTACGCCCACAGTGTGTCTTCCCTTGTGCTCCCATCTGACTCGTTTAAAGGCATCGTAAACAACAGCTTAGTTTCTGCCAGTTTAGCCAATAATTACCTCTCCGAGGCACGCCACGAGCCACGCCACACAACCAGCCAACAGTTCTTGTTTATCTCTTTCGAGCAAAAGAAGCTGTTGCAATTCATGCCCTTGACTGCTGTTTCGTTTCCAGCTTTCCTTTCCACAAACGGATTGTGTTTGTGTGTCTGGTACGCCTTGATAAGACCGATGTGGGCTGATGATACCGATATCAAATGCCATCATCCATTCCATGTAGGAAGAAATCTTGTTCGAAGAACCGCGTGCGAATCGTGATACCAATTCCCGGACACCAAGCATAAATGCGCTGGGTAAAACACGAGGATAGTAATCATTTGCCGTACCGATCGCTGTGTGAAGCATGCTGATCCGGCAACGCTATTCGAATTACCCTGCCCACATACACTCCCATCGGTCTGATGTGTTCGAATGAATCGGATTGACGAACCCGTCGCAAAAAGTCAAGCAAATTAACTACATCGTTTTGGAGAGCGCGTGCTCTACCAATTGCTCCACAGTGATCCGCCCACACTATATCGGAATGGATCAGCTTTCTCCAGGGATCCTTTAACTGATTGCGACACGCAACAGAGACGCTATTGACAGATACGGTGTAATGATTACGGTGATTTGAAGCATTATCATTGAAACATTGTTGAGTAGTGAACAGCACGCTAATTGTCCGGGTACGCATTCCGGAACATTCAGACTGGGAAGAGGACTTCTACCATTTTTTGATCGTTTTAAACGCATGTTTTGCGTGGGACATGTAGCGAGTAGGAGGCAAAACTATATTTTTGTTATGGTTGGAACAAATAATTAATTAATAAAAACACATCAAAATGCATCTCCATGTCGAGCCCAGATCGTTCCGAAATTTGTTTGGGAAACCATGTCACATCACCGAAGGGACAGTGTTACACCAGATGTTACGTGAAACATTTTAATACTTGGGGCTACCCAAGGGTGAAAGGAAAATCAATAATCCAGAACAGCTTTAAATTCAGCTTCCACTAATCAACCAACTAATATTAATAAAATACCACTCCACCATAAATCGAAGCGAACAGAAGACAAATCAATTTACGCGAGCACGAAACCACGGGAAGATGGAATGGGTTTGTTTAACCAATGGAATGCGTATGAGAGCAAGGCTAGTAACGAATGAAGAACGGGAATAAAATTTCAAAATGGAAATAACACAAAAGAAAACACAATTTTGCAAAGAACATCACATTGAACAACGAAAAAGCTCAAAGCATCTGTAAAATGGCCGTTTCTAGCCAAGCAACAAGAAAGAAACGGCCGCTGAACGTTTGTTGGCTGGTATTGGTATTAGATGGACATGTAGGTAGAAATGAACGCCATTCGCCTTGGCAGGTGACAAATGAAGGTGGAGTGACGATTCGATATTTGTGCCGTCAAATTTTGGGCATTTTGGGCAAGTTCATCAATTGTTCAGCAAATCGTCACTCCTTCTACACAGCTGGTGGTGTGGCCTTTCGAAACAGGCGAAAGGGATTTGAAGTGCCACAGAGAAGGGGGATGAAATTTACGGATGGAACCTTATCGGCGTAAAGCGACCGCCAAACAAATGGGGCACCGGACCACCTACCTGGTAGCTTCTTCGTGCGGAAGGAGGCGTTCGTAATCATCGACTTCGACACCGTCACCGTAGTTGTAGCAGGCGTCAATGCAACACTAATACCCATCGGACCGTCACTGGGTTGACCTTTAAATGCAAATAAACAGAAGCAGGAAATAAAGTAAATGAAAACAATCATCGCTTTTTAACATTCCCATTTGTAAACTTACCGGAAGGATTGGCATGCAACGAGTTGCGTATCGCATTCGTCACCAGTATCACCTCGGGAAGCATTTCGTAGCACGCGCGACTGTGCAGATCCGTCACCGCTTCGATCGCCGCCGATGCAAACTCGTTAAACATGGCGAAGTAGTTGGCATGGGCCAGCTCCACCAGGAACTGGGCGTTCACGGCGATCCGGGGCGGCGGTCGGACGACGTGTGATGGGGCAGCCATCGCCATCGGTTGCTGCGGAGAGATCGGATCACTGCCGTACGACGAACGGTGCATGTGACCGCCCGGTACCTTCGGAAAACCCTGGTTCACCAGCAGCGAAGTCGTTTTGCACAGATGATACAGGGCGGGTTTGTGGATCTGATTTAGCTGCTGATTGTACGTGAACAGCAGTGCCGTCATCACCTTAAGCCGGTTCTGCGCGTTGATCGATTCGATCGATGGTAGCGGTCCCCAATTAATATCCTTATTGCTATTCTCCTCCCACCTTCGTAAATCACTCGGCTGTAGACTTTTCTCCTGCAAACACAAGCGAACCATGTTTTGTTTGTTTAGACACTTCGGAGGGAAGCTTTCGTGAGGGAGTTTTAAAACACACGCTTACCTCATGGTACACGGAAGCCTGCGCCAGGACGGGCATTCGAAAGGAGACCACCTTTGGGCTGCCATCATCCGAACTAACCTCAATGTTGTAAATGCAGATCAGTAACGTTTCGATCGAACGGCAGCCTTTCTTGTCACCAAGCGCAACCGAGTTTAAATACAGATAGATCAACATCGGCACAAACTGCAACGTAAACCGGCGCAGTTCGACCTCATTCGATCGGTAGAAATTGCACAGTTGATTGCAGATGGGATGAATTAGCTGCAGAAGAGCGAACAAAAGGGTTCCTGATTTAAATCACATATTCCGAACTAATCGAACAGGACACACTTACATCCTTATATTTCATCCGCTCGTTCAAGATGGTGTACAGAGCCTTCGAAATCTCGAAATCATTCTCGTGCTGGGCGGCAAACGTGCGCAGTTCCGATTCCTGCAGGGCACTATAGTCGGAGATCCAGTCGGCAATGATCGCTTCCGCCATTGCTTTCTTCTACTGCAACGCCACCACTGACGTTATGCCAAACCGAGAGATAAGGAGCACACCGGATTACCCGGTTCCGATCCGTCTCGCGGTAAGTATTCCACCTGCGAAGCGTTTTTCCCGCGAAATCCTCGCTGCCGGCTCACGTGCTACGTTCTTCTTCTGTTGCGGCACATCCGGAGGCAATCCTTACGTCAAACCGTATCGACGCCACTGCCACGTGTAGAAATCTTCCAGCAATCAATAGCCAAGTAATAGTTGCTATTGTTTGATCACAGCTGTGGTTGCAATGGTCACTTTTAATCGTTCCTAATTCGGCTTAGTTAATAATACGTGTGGCAAGTCATATGATGAATAATATTTGCACTGTAAAATGAAAACAAAATAAATGCAAACATGTGAGTAAGGGGACAAGGAATACGCACCGTCCAACGAAACCTTCATTGGACAATGGAAATAATGCACCAATTACTCCTATTCTTTATATTTTAAACTGCAAAATAAGTCTATTTAAACCAATTTAACAGTTTAACGGTAATCGGAGTACAATTCCTACAGTCTCGAAGATATTACACACCATATGGTAAACAATTTCAACCTAATCTTCCTCCCATTTTCTTCCGCCAACAGCAAAAGCTAAGTAAAGCCATTAACCCATCCATCCATCCAACAGAGCCTCAAGCTACTCGCATTTTAGTACCGGTGTTTACCGTTTTTCTTCTACCATCAATCTACACGGCACGTTTTACGATAAGAGTTTCTTGTGGACTCACCCACAATCGTCTCGCTAAACTCGATAAACGTGCTTGCACGGAGCGAATTGGCGCAATCCTTTCTGGAATGTTGGCGTTCTTTTTCCATTCCATTTCGCTTTCCTTCATTTTAAAAGGTTGTGCACATACAGTTCCTGACCGTTGGAGAATCCTGCCTTGTTACTCAGCATCCATCAATACACCGGGCAGACTCACGAATCTTCCCGTAGGAACTTTTGCTGCCCGAAAATAATGGAGAGATCCGTAACCGAACAAAAAACCGAACCCAGGGTGGAAAAATCGCTGAGCTACTATTTTATTAGAAATCGATTTCAATCCACTTATTGCGCTCGAAGTCTATGCCAATCTAGGCCCTCTGGAGGTGGGCTTTTACGCGAATCGCTAGACACCAATTATGGACGAAGGAAGACTCGGTGTCTTTTGCTCCTCTCGCAAGAATTCTTTCCATACAAGCAACAGTCTGCTATCCTGGATGGACGGTTTCCTGATAATGGACTTGCCAGTTTTTTTTTGGTTTTTCCTCATCAAACCTCATTTAATGGACGAAGCGCTACTTCTCCCAAAGGAATACAAAGGGCAAAAGTTTAGGCCAGTACTGTAGTACTTCCGTTGACGTGATTGACGAAAGGGATTCAGACTTTAATAATCAATCGTTTCTAAATCTGATTGAAGCATTGGTAGGAACAAGATATTAGCGAGCTCTTTTAATTGACTATTAGTAAAACATTAGCAGAAATCATCGTTGGAAGGTAATTGATCAGCTTAGGAAAGGATACACTTTTTCTTCAGTCAGATATATTGTGATTAAAATTACGCAGATATAGACTATAGGTGTTATTCCAGCTTAACGGACCCAGGTTGGGATGTAAGGCCAAAACAAAATATTACAGAGTTCCGGAGTAACACAACCTATGGGAATTGATTAATTCACGATTTATGGTTAATACAAACCCTCATCTAATCCTTCCTTTAATCATCCATAAACCCGCTCCTATCACTGATTTGTGTACTAAGTACACTACCTGAACCTGATGGGGCTCTGATTCAGATGACGAAATACCAACAATTCCGACCTCCTTCCAACAAACTTTCCTTTCACAACAGTCAGCTCAATTTTGAACCGATTAAACTAACCATAACCAACGGCAGCCTAGAGCCATCATTAGACGACCGGCTGGGTGCAACCTCACCGTACGCAGAACATTAACCATCCAAAGTTTATCTTCAACTAAAATGTATCTTTCGCACCAATACCGCCCAGCACTAGCCGGAGACGCAACGCCACGAAACAAAACACCCAATTATTACTTTCACACGAGTTCCCACAAGTTTCTAACAGCCGGCTCGGGTTGAACCGTGACCGAGAATCATGACATTGTTCTAGCTTCCCCCGGCTTCCTGGATTAGGCAAGGGAGAAAGCATCAAATTTGCCACCTTGCGCTAACGCAATGTAAGCAACGATGGTGGTGGGCACAAGTTGAAGAAAAGGGAAACCTCCAAGTGAAGATTGCACTTAACGCAGAACTTTCTTACCGCCAGACATTGTTACTGACGTAGGGTAAGGGTAAACTTTTCGCCCACGCAGTTTGTGAAAGTAGACCATAAAAAAAATAACTACAAGAACTACACGACATCTCCCACCACACCCACACACCGATCGACAACTAGAACGCGTTGACCTCAACGCTGGAAAAGTTTGGAGATTTTGAAGTAAACGTCAAACGATAAGTAACTGTGATCTAGTAATCCACAACTACTCAACGCTTTCGTCAATCATTTCGTAACCATCAAAACAATGTTTACGTCAGTTTGACTTGATATCAAACAACTAGCATGGCTCCGTGTCCATGATGTCCTCCTCATGACGTCTATGCCCACCGCTGCATATGGTTTCCAGTGCGCTTTTTGCGCCATTCACTATAATTAACCATTAGCAGCACCATCACACAACCAAAGTTGTCTTTACGCGTAACTTTACGTAACGTAATTTAACACGCGACGATACTCGCCGTTCGATGATAAAGTCATTCTGAGAGACAAATCGGGTCAACTGAACCTGAACTGGTCGGCAAACTGACGAACTAAAGGTACATCGTGCGACTAGGGAAAATATTCATAGGTGTACCCACATGCATTAGCGATGAGCACGTTGACATGCGAGTCAACAGGTATGGGGGTTGTAAAAATAAAAGACATAAAATGCAACACCAGGCCCAGCAAAAAGAAATAAAAACATACACATTTGAGCCTTTGAAAGCGGGCAGATAGTAACATGTTTTTTGCAATAATGTTTTAACCCTTTTAAGATGAAAGAAAAAATCCATTTATATTTAGTGCATTCTCTAGCAGAAGCGGAATGCTCTCCTCTTGTCCATCAGCTTAAATCCCATCGCACAGAGCAAACTTCCATCTACGCTAAAATGCTCTAAAATCCCGGAACAGCTCGGGGCAATTATTCGCTTCCATTACCAACGAAGCGGTCAAACTCTTCCAACTTCCCTACATCTGCACGTCAGTGTCGAGATGTCATCGAGTGCCACAACACGTTCGGCATTTGATACTTAATTATACCGCGATGATCCAATTAAACCATCATTACCCTCCACCGTGGGGTAAAGCTGAACTTTGATGATTGTCAATGGAATGTGAAAAGGGCCACACGAAACCTTTTTTTTTCTGTCTCTATCCATCAGCTCCAATTTCGTTCGTACTAGGGCTGAGTACTGCAAGTGCGTTGGATCGAGTACAACCATCTTTACTGGCCGATATCGAGGCAAAAGGGGCAACCAGGAACTAAACTGTCTGCTTTTGTTGAATTGATGCCAAAAATAGTATCCCATGCTATTGGATTTTTAAGTATCGGTTTATTTTTGGGAATCATCTAGATGGAATCATAAATAAAAAGAATAATTCACCACAGATTCGTTTTCGGTGATGATACCTTTGAAATAATTCTTAAAGTAACGTACACTTCACAAAGTCGTCAAAATAACCGACATTTGTCGACTCCCAAAACATACTGCTCCAATAGCCATTATTACGCCCGCAAACACAGGATAACAATGTGCAATTACATACGCAAGCAATGGAATCTACCAAGCTTATCTACCAACACTCTAAATGGCTGTTTGTTCGACTCATTGCCAACAGACATCCGATGCCGGAATGCTCGCAGTTTAGCACACTGCTAAAAAACGGTTAAAATGTTCCACCATCATTCTATTAAATTTTAAAATAAACACATCTTCTTTAATCCATCCATGGAAAGGTAATGGAGGCAAACGAAAATGCTCGCAAGCGAGCGATGCAAGCATTTCGATTTATCATTCATTCAAACTGAGCTCAATTAATTTCATTCATTTTTATAGACGCGCTAAGGACCAATATGAACGGTCAAACCCGTCGAACAAATCTTCTGCAAACGGTCGCTTGCTCAATTTAATTTATTACTTTGAAGTAAATTTTGTAATAAAGCAACTAAAATCTTAAACATTCTATAGAATGAGATTTCCCTTAACATTTTCCTATTGAAGCTTGAAATTAATTCAGAATCAATCCAATTATGACGAACGAAGCAAAACAAAATTCTCCCCGGGGGTTAAATTTAAGCGTTACTTAATCAAATCGATATGCAAAATTGGATGGCGTTTCGTCCCCTTAATGTCTCAACGATAACTAAACATCTTTCGACAACACACCTCTCCACCGCCACCTAGCCGGTGCCGCATTCGTGGAAAACCTAAGGTGACCTTTACTGCTGGGAGTGTCCAACGCAGGAAAGCATAGACACACGGAACAAATGCGATAATAAATGGCCACATGCATGCACTGTGTCTCCGCCGAGCTGTGGTGCATTCGTGCATCGATTGATTGGGGTCAAGGTTCTTTGCTATCGGGGTCGGGTTCTGTTCTACAACCCACGCACTTCAAGGCCACAGGAAAGCATTTCGCTTGAAACGGAATGCGTTAATATCAATGATCGTTTTCATCTTAGCGGTGACTCGTTATCAGTAAGCGTATTTTCTCATTCTTATCTCCTTTTTATGCTGCAAATGGAATGTTAACGACAGTCATTCGTTAGGGTTTACTACACACCATTCTCCTTCCTGTTCCCTGGTCTATATATCGTATGTTACCTTACCATTGTATCGAGGAGGAATCAGCGAGTTTTGTTATCTTGGTGGGTAATAATTATGAGTACGGGATTTTCCTCATGCCTCGGAAAATCTTCAAACGTGGCTTAAACTGTTGTTTTCATACACACCGACCGCTTGTTCAATTCTTTACACATCAAAGTAAACTTTACACTGACGATGACGAATCTGGTGTTGATGATATCATTCGATTTCCCCCCTTTCACGAAACAACACACCAATGGTTCCGCTGACTTTGTTGGTGGTTGGACAACTTCACAACAATTGAGCGGGCTTGTTTGCCGTGTTTTTTGGTAATGAAAACTTCACCTTTCTAGAGGGGAGTGTATGGTGAACGTTTTGACGTAACACCTCGCTGATGTTGGCCGTTCCCGAGCCCAACTCCAGTGGCTACTCCCAAGGCAGGATATACCTTTCTTGAACACCTCTAAACACCAATAACGATTAGCTAAACTCTCGCAAACTGGGGCGGATACCTGCACAGCACCGTTCTTATCACCTTCTGATTATACATCGGAACTCGGACCACTGGTTTTCGTACTGGACACTGGCGCACGGCTGTTGGCACCATTGGACACTAAACCGATACGTACACGTTACGCCACACTACACCCCTTCCTATTTCCCATACGCCTCCACCACATTCACGGACCATTGAACCGAAAGCACTGAATTACCTTCGAAAAACTCCTCCTTTGCGGTCAACCAGAGGCACCAGATCACAAAGCGACGGGTCGACGGTACCGATGGAATGGAATCACGATTTTCGCACTTCCCGAGCTGTGGCCACGATACGCGGATCCCGTGGAAAAACACTGGAACGGGTAAACGCGGGGGCAGGCCGCCTGCTTACGATAAGACCACACACCGCGCAGCGAGAATAGGATTATTAGCGAAAAATCGAACCTCTTGCTTGTTTCCTTGCTTTTCCGTCAGTTTTTGGTGCATTTTTCTTTGACGCACACTGTGCGTGGATGTTTGTCCACCGCCGGGCCTGCAGGATGACAGGTACTAGCGTAAAATTTTCTGTTTAGTTAATTTTTAACTAAATTTTACCAGTAAAATAGGCTGTATTTCAAAATAAATACTGAGAAATTAGAAAAATAACCAAATGGTGAATTTTTTTGTTGTAATTTGACATTGCTGTTATTTCCCTCGAAAAATCGGTTCACCGATCAAACGGATGTTTTATTTTATATTCTGTTTAAACATATATTAATATGATGATATTTAATGCTGGTTTTTTCTTTTCCTTTTTCCACCTTTAAAAAGTTTGTTTTTAACTTTTGGTAAAAGGAAATTGTTGATCATTTTCAAATTTTGACCCATAGATCGCTCACTATCCACTATGCCGATGAGATCGCTAGCCTGTCAAAGACGCTTGTTGACACCAACGCAGAAAACAGAGGAAAATTTTGTTTTCCACTAAAATAGTGCATAAATTCTGTAAAAGCTTTGAAAATTCGATAACACAAGTCCATCAACTGGAAGATGTCACGCCAAAGTACGCGTTTAGATACGAAGAAAGTGGTAAGCGCTAAATTGCAAGCTTGGGTTTAAGGAAAATTCACTCCGAGCGACGGATGTGCATGCAAACATGCCGTGTTCCGTTCGCATCGTCTCACACGTATTCACAGCAATCTTACGCCCCCCAGTAAACATACTTTTCCTGTTGCATTCCGAAATAAGGGTTCCGAAAACAAACGCCTCTCAACATTCATCGTTCTGATCTCTGAAAACGCCTTATCTTCGTCTTTCTGTTTCTTTCCTCAGTGAGGAGTAGTAAAACCGGGGTCGCATAGGCGTTTCATGTTCCGTATCCGCTCGGGTTGCGTCGCTTCGTCGGACTCGTCAGTAACGCGTTACGCGTCAATAAGTGTTTTTTCGTGTTTTTCTGTTGATGTTTTATTCTCGTACATTCGAGAATACGGTTCGATAACTCACACAAGTGCATACAAACATTTTGAGCCGGGTGTTCATCTCACGGTCTATCGCCTGCAAGTTCCAGTCGGTTTTGTGACAAACTATGCTCACGATGAATAACGCAGCTACTGCCAATACGCTCGGTGGCATCACCTTCTCCGATCTAAGCGGAGCCACCGGAGCAGCCGGACCGGGCACGGGAGGTCTCCAACTGGTACAGCTGAGCCAAGTCATGCCAGACCCGAACTCGCAGCAGTTGTTCATGCAAAGTCTGCAACAGCAGCTCACCGGGGGCGCTCCTGCAATACAGGTCATTCCAATCGGAGCTCTTCCGCAACAAACGGTGGCCTTAGCTCAAGGTCCACCAGCCGGTGCCACGATTCAGGCCGCTCCACAACAGCAACAGTTTGTACAGTACACACTGGACGGGCAGACGCTACTCTACCAAGCACTTCCTACACCGGAAACTGCATACCAGAGCGTAAATCTGCCCATCGTTCAAACGATAGGAACCGCGGGAACGGTACCCACATACGGAAATATATCCAACCTTCAGGGTACTCCGGTTACATTCACGCAGATTCCCGCGGCAACTGTCACGCAAGCCATTCCTCAGCATCATCAGCAGCATATCCAGCAACATCAGCACCTCCAAACTTCGGCCGCTATTGATCCGAGCGCATTTCAGAATATCGTCACTGCTCCGGTCACAATAACACCTACAGCGACCGTTGTTCCCGTTTCACAACCACAAATCCCGATGGCTACTCCCGCCGTTACCACGGTCACAATCGGTCAAACTCCTCAAGTCGGTGTAGGAACATCGGGCAGTACCAACAACGCTAGTAAACCGGCTGCAACAACTAGCAACAATACAAGCGTGACTACGGAATGTGCACCCACCGTAGTAGGAACGACATCCGGTTCCGGTACGGAGATGGAACAGGAACCACTGTACGTGAATGCGAAGCAGTATAAACGTATTCTCAAACGACGTCAGGATCGTGCCAAGCTAGAAGCGATGGGCAAGATACCGAAGCAGCGACCAAAATATCTCCACGAATCACGGCACAGGCATGCGATGAATCGGGTCCGTGGTGAAGGTGGTCGGTTCCATTCGAAATAAGAACATGAATCAAGCGGAAGATTCGACGGCCATGAAAGAGATTTCACCGATTTTCTGAGACGAATGATAGAATACTTTAAGACGGTAGAACTTACGCTTTAGTACTACAATCGTTGTCGTTCTTGCCTACTGGCTGGTTAACTGTAACTGGTGTGCTAATTGACAAGATCCAGCGCTACAATCGTATACCAGAACGAGCCAACGTTACCGTATGACCGGCTCAAATAGTAGTAGAGAGCAGACCCCAAAAATAAAGTTTAAATTGTGCTAAGAACGAATTCAAGACCCAATAAATCTGTTACTATAGTTCACTCTACTCTGGTTCTTCCCTCCGTTCGTTTGGTGTATTGTTTTCGGAACTCCTTTCGCAAATAGCTTCTTCCAAAGCGTCACATTTTCGGCTCATCATTCCCTTTCCTGTTCGCGTTTGCAGAACTCGGAGCTACTGACCCTGACGTACGGGGCGCTGGTGTCCCAGATGCTACGAGATTTTGAGAACGTGGAAGACGTTAACAAGCAACTCGATCGAATCGGTTTCAATATGGGTATGCGGTTGATAGAGGACTTCCTTTCGCGCACCGGATCGGGTCGGTGTTTGGATATGCGCGAAACGGCCGACAAAATACAGCTCGCCTTCCGGATGTACCTGAACGTGCAGCCGACCATCTCGAATTGGGCCGCCTCAGCGGATGAGTTTTCGCTTATTTTCGATACAAACCCGCTGACGGAGTTTGTGGAGTTACCGCAAGATTATCAACAGCTGCGCTACAGTTCCATCCTTTGTGGATGCATACGCGGTGCACTGGAGATGGTACAGCTTGAGGTACAGTGCTGGTTCAGCCAGGATCAACTGAAAGGAGACGCCACGACCGAGATCCGGGTAAAGTTTGTACGACGGCTGGAAGATGCGGTACCGGCCGGGGAAGATTAAGCTGCGATTGTACGGGTATCGATCATTTCCCTCATTTAGCATGCATTCCGTGCAGATAAGCTGATATGCTGTGCGCTCTTCTTTAGACGAATCCCGAACGAAAACAAGCACATATGATATTCTTTGTTAAAACAATAAAATCATTACTACATACAGGAACCAACCCGAATAACCCGGCTTAATGTTGTTTCAATGTTTCGGAAAGGAAAGTAACGCTACTTACATTTATTTAAAACACATGTGTCGATCTCTATTTTGTAATGAGTTTGGGTGTTCTTCCACTAATCGGTGCTACATCGTTTGGACATTTGCACGACCTTTGGCACGGTTCATTCATTCGTTAGCGAATCCCCTTTGGTACGTTGGTATCTTCTTCGATCTTTGCACGCTACGAACGAACGCTAGTATTGACGGCATTGCACGATCCAAATGACTAGGTAAAAAAGCATACTAACTAATAGATAAAATTAACTCTGTTACATCGTTTCTTCGTCCCGCGATAATTACTCGTGATAGAAAAAAGCTTGCGAGTATTTTACTCTTAACACGAACAGAAAGCTCAAAAACAAAACAACATAATCTCACTACACTATAACATGCCGCACATCAAAACTTATCAAACCCAACTAATAAATTGCAGCAGAGCTGATTATTCTAATCAAGCTTAAGCTTTAACGTTCGTCACACTAAACGGTAATCCTGTTTCTTCAATATGTAAACTGCATATCATTGCTCATTTGGCATTTGTTTTTTGTAATATTTGGCACTAGAAAGAATGCAATAGCAAAGCTATATCGTTGTAACAGTAGATAGAAACAGATAGGTACTTAGCAGAAATCCACAGTGGAGAGTTCCGTAAGAGGAATAGGAAGGTTATTCTAAAATACTAACATAGCGTTTATCATAGCAAGGATCGACAGTTTGATGTTTCAATCAAACAAAGGTAATTTCCATCGTTTTAATGATCCTATTCTTCTTTCTTATACCATTTTTGTTATCTGATCGCCGATCCCTTACCTATAAGAACAAATAAACAAAGATAATAGACTCCTTTTACTCGCTCGGATTCGTTCCACGTCAAGATTCCCCCTGGGGGAATCAAATAGAAAAATGCGAAATCTATCAGGCATTTTCACAGAATGTAAGCATTAATGTTAGTACGTACGTTCAGACTGGAAACTAGAATGATGATTACATTAAATAGAAGTAATAGAGAAGATTAAGTTAATAGTTCAGTGTAGGATAAGCAGTGTAGGTATCGTTGGGATAGCAATAGCAACAAGAGACCGGCATTCGTGCCGCGAGCATTTTCAATATTCTTCTCGTAACGTATTTTTTTCCGTTTCCAATCACGGAACTAAGAGTATGGTAACAAATAAAAAAAACAAACGGACAAACGCATAAAAAATATAACATCTCCTACAACAAAATAAAACCATTTCAGCTATCGTCCTCCTAGGACTTCGATCTCTCCTCTCTCCTTTTTTGTTCGTTTATCACTAACAACGTTTCGCGATTAGATGTTTGTACTGCGTTTTGCATTAAAAGTGGCTCTATTGCACTAGATGTACTCACTCACACCGGTGACTCCTTCTTGCTTGAATCACTCAGTTGATTATGGCACTACTGCTGCTATTGTGGCAATGGATCAAACTGGAGTGTGTGCTCAGCACCTTTTTGAGCGTTTCCAACGTTTTCAAGCAAATGACCACACAGCAACCCTTCGAATGGCCATCCCGCGGTCCAGCACAGGAACAGTTCTGTAAGCTTCTCAGCATGTTGGTCAGTGGTTCCAGCTGATCGGTTAGCTTCGGCCCGATCCCACCGATACCGTCGTCGCTTGCTGCTACCGGTGGTTTACAACAAGCAGATTGTGAAGCTATTGGCGCTTTCAAAGGTGCGACCGATTGTTGTGGTTGCGGCTGTTGTTGCATTGTCAGCAAGTTCATGCCATTTGGCACTGTAGGTTGCGCTTCCATGGGCGTTATCTGTTGCATTTGTGCATGGTTTCGATCGTGCGGTTGTATTAAAGCAGCAGAAGCATTATATTCGGAACTTGCGGACACTGTACTGCGACATGGATTCTCAGGACCACATCCTCCGATACAACCTTGCAGAGGATCACACTGACAGTTGACGCAACGACAAATATCCGCATCGGCCGTTATGTCCTTCAGAGTTTTCGTCGAAGCTTCCGCCCCAGCAATACGAGCATTCATTAGCATGTTGTTTGTTTCGTTTGGAGCATTCTCCATTAGACCGGTAACGGGCACAAAATCATTGTTTACCAATTGTTCGCTACCTCGCGTGCTGGAATTCAGTTTCGGCAGGAACTCCTCAGCAAACAGCTCATTGATTAACTTTTCCGTTTCTTCCTGCTCTTCCTGCTTCACTCCACCAGCACGTTGTTCACTGTTTTGTATTGCACGATCTATCTGTACGGTGGCGTTTGCACTTTCCAGCAAATTGTCGTCGAAATAATTCTCAATCGTAAAGACCTGCGATCCGTGCGCGGGAAGCTCACCGGTAAGAACAGGCTCGCCCGCAGCTGTGGCTACAGCATTCGTTTCAGTGGACGGCAGATAGTCAGCCACATTCACATTGAAAGAAAGGTCTACATAAGACGGGACGTTGGTCGGTAGCGCCACACAAGCGGATGTTACGGGGTCAAGCGCTGCGAGCGGTTTGGACTGTAACATCGATATGTCGATCCACTGTGGATTAAGCTCTTCCTCTGCGGCCAGTGCCAGCTCTAGGGCTTTCGATTCGTGGAAATCATTCACCTGTACGAAACTAAATTCGTCTGCAGGCGTAACAATGCTGTTAGGGTCTGGCGGTATAACATCAACCTGTTGCGCTTTTGGTGACTGATCATTAACGATGTCGATTGCACGTATCCCGTCTGGTTCATTTTCATCGTCTATAAGCACAATATCGTAGGAGGACATTTCTGCTTCCTGATCATTTGCCGTCGAGCGCAGCTTCTTCATTTTGGATGATTTGGAGAATTTTTTCTTCTAAAAAGAAATATAGAACGGGTTAATGGGAGGCCAGAAGTCCACGATTCTACCAACAGAACATTCTTCGTCTTACCGATTTCTCGTGCGTTTTTGAATGTGTCTTCAGGCTATGGGGCGTGCTGAAGGATTTGTTACAATCGTTGATCTTACACGCAAACGGCCGTTCGCCCGAATGTGTCCGGATGTGCGTTTTCAGATGATGTGATGCAGTGAACGCTTTGCCACATTTATCTTCTTTACATCTAAAACATATTAGGCGGGTTTTGTATTCATCTTTTGTGTAGGAAAAATAAAACATCGTAGAAAAAGTACATACTTGTACGGTCGCTCTTGAGTGTGAACACGCGAATGTTTCTTCAGATCACTCAGCGTGGTGAAAACCTTCTGGCAGACGGAACAGTTGAACGTTTCGCCATTGTGCAGTCGTTCGTGTGCCCTCAGCCGGTACCGTGTGTTGAATGCTTTGCGGCAGCTGCTCTCACTGCAGATGTACGGTTTCACCTTGGTGTGGACGCGTATGTGTATCTTCTGGCTGTAGGATGTCAGGAAGGCTTTGGTGCAGCCCTCTTCGGTGCATTTGAACTTGTACTCACCTACCGGAAGCCAATCATTAAGATATAGAGGAATAATTGTTACACTTTTATACACCAACGACCAACGGTTTGTAATTAAACTAAGCGTACGAAGATTCTGTACTTATCCTATCCATATTTTTCCCATCGTTAGCAATAGAAGATGATCGTACATTAGCATGCATTAATGAGTAGAATATTTTAAACAATTCTTCTCCACTGCTTACCTCGGTGCGTTTTCATGTGCGTCCTCAGGTTGCCTACCGTGCTGTAGCTTCGATTACAGCTGCCATAGTTACACCGATACCGGGCCAATATTTGATTGTCCGGTCCCTGAGAGCGAACAAATAAGATAATACAAAACGTTACGAACAATCGCATTTCACCTCACGCATACGTACATATATCATACACTAAATTGATTTGCTAAGGGATCATTAATACGACAGAAATAGGAAATAAACAGTTTGTTTACAATTACGTATATGTGTTTTACACTACAATAACAAAAAAATATAACTATAGCAAACTAAATAAGGATAAGTGTACTGTACTATGTAACTAAGTAATAAATTTTCCCTTATGTTTGTAATGCTCTATTGCATACTATCTTATTACATGTAGACAATTTGAATTGTGGGAAAGCAACTGAATCGAATTTGTTGTGTTTAATCCAATTTATGTTCTAACCATCAATCAATCAATCAATCATTATCTATCAATATTCTGTTTTACATTTCTAAATGTGTACCTCGATCGTGATAGTGGCATGCGATGGCTCTCCGTCTTCGTATAGAGTATTGTTTTCTTTATTACTGAATAGAGGAACGAATTAGAAAACGGAATTCATCAGCATCAGTACGTTGTGTCTCATATTGTTTAGTAAATAAACTTAAAAGATGCACATTAAGTTTGTTTTTTTTTGTATGAGCAAGAATGAAAGGAGAAAAATAGCGACAGAACGATTTGAATTATTACTTAAAAACACACACAAACAGGTGCATGGCTCGAGGTGGGCGAATAAAGTTATGGATGATTGAAGGGAATCACATTTCAGCATTACACTACAAACATGCTACAGTTACTACCTCTTCACCTTTTTTTCCAAAATCTACTTTTAAAACAACACATGTTACAATTAAACCCACTTCCTTTCTCTCGATCTCTCTCCCTCTATAAAGTTATTAATAATAAAGAAGTAAAAGGGCCTTCGTCCGTTTGAAACCGTAAACATGTTTTTATGCTCAACAAAATGACATGATTGTCTGTATCACTCTTCCCTGACATTGAAGTAATACACCGTTTGAGACGGAATAATGAAACGCGGGACGACTCACTCCCCTTTGCCATATGAATATGTTTTCATGTTTACACCAATCGTCATGCTGCTATTTTTACACACACCACACTATTGCATGGCCTGCTGTTTAGATGGCAAGTCTTAGCAAAGGCAAAAATACAAACAAACAGGCCAAAATCATTAAGTGCGGTATTAACACTTCATTTGTACTGGGGCAAATGGCAACCATAAGAGCCGGACAATTTCTACCATGGCACTACCAGGCAACCCAATTATATAAAGGTCGCTGCTTCTCAGTTACGCCTTTTCCATACATCCCATGTATACATCAGCGGATCAGTCAACAGGTGATCGTGCAGTGTTTCCTTAATCCGCGTGTATCATCTTCATGCTGACTGGTAGACGTGTTCGCGCTTCGGAACTGTATTCCCACCTGGGAATAAAAAAAAACCCCAAAACTGCCCCGAACCTGGTAATGCACCTGCAACGATAATGTAAACAGATATTGTGTCTCTATCTTCGCGCCTCGACTTGCACAGAGAGACAAACTGCACAGAGTGAAAAAGAATGAGAATAAAAGAACCACCCCCTCTCATAGGCGTGTGCCACCTCACACGAGGTAGGCAGAAAACAACCCGCCCTAGGAGAAAATTCAAACCAATTTGCATCGCCCACACCAAAGTGGCCACGCTCCGTTGTGGTCGGTCCTGGGCGCGTGACGGTGCTTTAAATATAATCTTTCCTTTTTGGACGTTTTGTTTGTAATAGCCGAACGATTTATTCTTTCCCTCTTAAGGCGACACAGACATAAGAATACGACCCGTTGAGGGCGATCATGGCTTTTCCACTGAACGTGACGTTCAGCGAAGCAAAAAAAGATATTATACATTATTAGTGTGATGCTTCATCTAGCTCCGTAAGACCCGCCAAACCGTTGTTCCAATTTGTTAGCCCACGCCGTACCGGACGGCTGCGGCACGCCGTTTCGTCTGGGCCACAAAAAAACCACCGACTAAACCTCGACCAGTGGCCAAAACAATCGGGACTGATCGCATAGCGCAGGGAAAAATCGCTCACACGCTCGAATCGAGATACCTCATAGAATGTACTGCGGGAGAAAGATCCCACGACAAAGTAGGAAGTTCTATTAATAAATATTTTGGAAGCGGCGTACTGTCGAAGCCATGGTTTCAATTCGGCAAAGGGAGGCGCGTTGGCGTGGGAAAAACGGACAACATCGCACTAATTCCATCCAATGTTCGCTGACGAACACTCCCGATGGATGGAATGTGGCCCATAAAAATTAATCAGCCCTGCGTCCTGGGAGATTTGGTCAACTATAGCCCACATTCTGTCCTTAAGCCTTCTGATCATCGAAACATGTTTTGTTGAACAATAAAACTTAAGCAGGAGCGTGTTACAAAATCCTAAATGATAGATGGAAGGGGACACAAAGAAAGGGTGTATTAGTTAGAATGCGTATAGGGAAACAAACCATAAACAAGAGCGTGTACTGATAAGAGGGCGCATAAGGCACAAAAGAAAGATAGAGAATTTTGCAGAAAATGGATTGGTATACGGGAACTACTGTTCGGAAAATCAGTAGGATCGGTTCAAACATCTTAATGGAGATGGACGAATTCGTAGCAAGGAAGATGCAACAAATGAATAATTAACGGAAAAGAAGAAGTAATCTTGTCTTCTATGTACCATCCTCCGTCCTCATCCAGCTCATCGTCTATCTTTTCAAACTCAACCAGAATACTATTATCATTGAGGTCGCTGAATGGGATGCCTTCGCTGCCACTACTACTGTGCTGCTCGTCGGACTGCTGCTGGTGTTCCTGCTGGTGCTGCTGCAGCTGCTGGCTTTCCGCTGACTGCAGAAACTTTGTTTCACTCTCCGCTCCGACTACGGAGGCAATGCCATCCGCTGATGGTTCCACCACCGTGGTCATCATGTCCAGCGGTACGAGATCGAACGGATTGAGCTGGTTTTCTTCCGCCAGCGTTTGAAAATGCTGCGGAACTTGCTCGTGAATCGCACGTTCTAGAGCATCGATATAGAATTGGCTGCTTAGAGCGAAATTCATCATTTCGTAGGGACACCCCGGGTCTGCACTACTCCTTCTTCACACTACTCTAGGATTCACCGGAACGGAAACGTATCGCGAACGCGAAATCTGCGCGGATAATTTTCACAGCACTTTCCGAACTTATATTTTCACTGTTTTCCGTCGTCTTTTGGGTCGAATTTTTATTTTTATTTTAACCCCGACTGACATTCGTTTGACATTTGTACAATCCACTGCATGTGCGAACTGTTGTTGTGTTTCTCATGAGCATACATTTGTACGGTTCTCTGGGTGACAGTACCGGATTGTTTTGTTTTTACGCAAGAAAACATAAACAGTGCACATATGTTAAGAACTTTTTAACCAAAGAGTGATAATTTTAGTACTACCCTAGCTATTTAAGCGTTCAGAGTGAGTAAAGCAGCTAATCTAACGCACAATCCATATTATACTTTGTACAAGTGCATGCCAACAATAATAAAATGGGTTGCGGTGAAACATCACGACAGGCGTAAAATAATGTTTCTCCACGGGTTTATGTTTATTTTATCAATACAATCCTCATAAAATATGCATTTTATTGTCTTCATTTTGTCCGAAGCACTCATATTTCGCTTTATCAGTTGTCACTAAACCGTATCGGTTGACCCCGTCACTCTGCCGTGATGGACGTGTCCATCAAAACATAGAACCAAATTCAAACTAGACGGACGGGTGATTATGCTGTAGGAAACGAGGTGTCAACATAATTCAATTAGAACACACAAATGAACTAATCGTTATCAAGACTTCCGTCTGTGGATGATGCAATGTGACACGCTGAATTATTCTAACCGATAGCCTCAAATTAGGAAGAGGTTAATTGCTTTGCTTGAATGCAATTCAAGCGGGATGGGAACGATGATAACCCGTTCGGTAGCCTAATAGCCCCCAAACACATGTTCATAATCACGTCATGGAGGTCCGTGCTATAATGTTGAATGGAGAAACGAGAATCGTAGAAGCTGTGTGGCAGTATATCCACTATAACGGACTATGGTTTTTATACTCTAACAATACAGCACATGCACTTGGCAAAGGTTTTAACGCCAGCAGTTATCAGTGCTCATATATTTATCAGTTCTTATCTGACGCGTTGTTCCAGTTTGATGGCGTTGCTTCTTATCCTTGATCAAACTTGAAATCCAACACCGATAGAGTGGTTATTTTCAAACTGCTCTATAAATGTTTACGAACATGTTTTTACTGACCTGAACGGAATTTAACTTACCTAAAATTATCCTAAACATGTATCCCAAAAGCATCGCCGATTCTGTGTGCAGATGCGCGTGTCATTGGCCAGTCAAACGATGCTACAACACGATCACAGAACGGGGTGGGGTTTGAGCTACGTACTTCGCTTACAAAAACAAACATAACGCGTATCTGAGCGTACAGTCGACCGCGGCAACACACGCGACTCTTTCCTGCCCATGTTCATCCCCACAGCACGGTCATACTCCCGGCCGGTTCCTCGTGTTATCTACATGCGGGGTTAAACTACCCCGAGATCGATCAGTCGCCATCATTCCCTCTGCTCGGTAGGACGGAGGATCGGGTCCCTTTAGCTTTGTGTTACTTAATTGCTTGCTGATCCGAGTTCACCACAGTCGACACTTTGACGCAGCATTCCGGTTCAGACTCACTTCAGTTAAGCTTGCTTTAACCGGCATCAGTCAGCTAGAGGCTCCCGATTTTTTTTTATTCCTGACAAAATAGTGAAAGTATTTCCTTTTGCGTAGCAGCCCTATTGTGTGTTTGATTTCCCGCATTTTTTAAATCTTTTATTCAAGTGGTGAGTGGTTCGTGGGCAACATTGTGTAAGTGTTCCGGTGATCATTCAATAATAAACTACGGTCTATTTTTCTTCCCCTACTGCTTACGGTTTGAATGGGAAGATCCGTAGATTGGCAAGCATGGCAAGCAAAATGAAGAAAGAGAAAGTCGCCATCATTGGAAGGTAAGTTAAGAAGTACATTTAGCACAAATTTTTGATAAATTAACAAGAGTTTCGAAGACACACACAAGGAGTCATGTGCGCAAAAGAATATTACCGTTAAACAAATTGGTTTATCTCAACAGTAAAGTAACAACATCAACTGAAGCTCTGACCGCAATAAAGCGATAAAAGCGTTTATCTTTCATTTTATGATATGTATGCTCTTCGTATCTTATTTTCAATATTAGCACAACACTTAAAAGTGCATTGCATAAAAAGAAAAAAAAACGCCCGTGCTCTTAAAACATTGATTACAGTTCAAGTCAATCGATGTAAGTAAGATTGCCTCTAGAGGTTCTTTTTTTCTAGGGCACATAATCAAATGAAGGGCACATATGCAATAGACCTCGTACGTTCCTTCACATTCCACACCACGTTGCAAGGGATCGCGATTACAAAAACACAATTAAACTCATTCAAACGACTGCATTCCCGATACGTTGGACGGCAGAGATAGAGCAAAGTCACCGCAAACAAAAAAACAGAAACACAAACACACACTGCACACTCCTGACCTACCGCTGACATTGAGCAAATACTTTTACTTCCTTTTCCGCACACTTGCACCGATCCACAGCGGTCTTATAGGACGATCCTGGGCAATGCTGTTCGCTGGCGTTGGCTATCAGGTGACCATCTACGATATCATACCCGAGATTGTCGAAAAGGCACTAAAGGAAACGCAGCTGGAATTGAACAGCATTGAGAAGCAGGGTCTGCTTCGGGGCAATCTGTCTGCGGCGGAGCAGTTTGCTTGTATCAGTGGTACGGACAATCTGAAGGATGCCATCACGGGTGCTATCTACGTGCAGGAGTGTGTCCCAGAGAGGCTGGACATCAAGAAGAAGCTGTACGCCGAGGTGGATGGACTGGTAGGGCCGAACACGATCCTGGCCAGCTCCACCAGCACCTTTATGCCTTCGTTGTTCAGCGAAGAAATGAAGCATCGCGCTCAGGTTAGTTACAGTAGTGTTACTGATGAAAACATTCACGTCTCTAAAGCTCATGATTGGCTTCATTGTTTATGGTTCTAGGTTTTGGTAGCTCACCCGGTGAATCCACCGTACTATGTTCCACTGGTAGAAATCGTTCCGGCACCATGGACCAAGTCTGAGTACACGACCAAAGCACGCGAGCTAATGACAGAAATTGGCCAAAAGCCGGTCACACTGTCGCGGCAGATCGAAGGCTTTGCACTGAACCGCATCCAGTATGCGATCCTGAACGAAACCTGGCGCCTGGTAGCGGACGGAATACTAAGCGTGAAAGACATCGACGTAGTAATGTCGGAAGGTTTGGGCATGCGGTACGCATTCCTTGGACCACTGGAAACGGCACATTTGAATGCGGAAGGAATGCTGAACTACTGCGAGCGCTACTGTAACACGATTCATGCCGTCAGCGAAACAATGGGCCCGACGCCCCGAATGGAGGGCAAGGTAGCGGAGCAGGTGGCCAAAGAGCTGGAGGAAATGGTACCGATTGACAAGCTACCCGAGCGACGTGCTTGGCGCGATGCCTGTTTGACGAAGCTTGCTCAGCTGAAGAAGACTATTTAAGCTTAGAAGACCATTTCGTCCGTTTTCAATGAATCTGTCCCCTTGTAATGCATACGCAATATGCACCAATAAAATAAACGTTTTACTTCAAATTTCGTCTGAATCACTTACTGAACATTGGGCTAAAATTAAATTAACATTTCGCATGGACGATTAATCACCGATCTGAATCCTCCTCTTTAGGTCAAACCTCATTAGCTTATCTCATCATGAAACTGAACGAACATATTCAGATTATTGGCAACAACGTTATCTTGGTACCGTATGAGAGCAAACATGTCGAGAAGTAAGTACGCTCCAGCTGTAGTAGTCAGTCGGAATGACTAATCCGTAGCTTTTATTCTGCAGATATCACCAGTGGATGAAAAGCGAAGAATTGCAGGAATTAACTGCATCAGAACCACTAACCATCGAGGAAGAGTACGAAATGCAAAACAGCTGGCGTAACGACGAAGACAGTATGTGATTCAAATGGTACAAAACGTCTACTTACCTTTAGAATAATTGGATCCTTTCAACTACAGAGTGTACCTTCCTTATCCTGGATCGCCAACGGTACGAGCAAACGATGGACGAAATTGAGGCTCTTGTAGGTGACACGAACATCTTCATTCAACCAAACGCAGAAGACGAACCGTCGGAGAATCGAGATGTAGGTGAGATTGAAATAATGATCGCCGAACCAGCCGCTCGGGGGAAGCGTTACGGCTGGGAGGCCACCCTGTTGATGCTGCTCTACGGTGTGGAACATTTGAACCTGCGGCACTATATCGCCATCACGAAGGACACGAATGTGCGAGCGATGAAGATGTTCGAACGAATGAAGTTCCGGGAAACCAAACGTACTCCCATCTTTCACGAGGTTAGCTTCGGAAGACCTATCGAGGAAGATTGGATAGCTTGGCTTAAACATGAAGTAGGATCGTACACGATCAAACCCTACCCCTAATGCACTGCATTCTAAATGTTTCAAGAAGATTTATTTGTATTACTCTCATTACTTTCTACAGTCTCTAGCGTCCGTATCGTCTAAAGACAATCTGTTGTATCGTCTCACGAATTATTCGTCCATTCGTAACCCTGTACGACTTTCTCTAATATTTAGCTATTTTTGGCAGATTATTGTAGTTCTTCCTTTTACTCCTGTCTCCAAATATTATGTCACTTACAAAATACATACATTTTATTACGCTGTTTCCTTTCGCGCACGAATTCGGGAAATGTGTACGGTGTGACCAATATGCACATATACTCCTAATCGATCGCTCTCATTGCATTTAATAAAAACGGGGGGGCAGTATTGATTCCATTGTTGCATTTCTACTCGTTTCGATGCATTTATCGTGTTTGGAAGGACACATTATGTCGATGTTATACCGCGTATTCTCTACACTTCTTCGTCAATAAAACAAAGAGTTTGAGCAGAATTCCGGGAGTTGTTGTGTGTTTGTGTGAAGAAATATCATATTACAAAAAACAGAAGAAGAAAAACACGCTAAAACCGGCGCTGAACACTAACGTTAACGGCAGTTTTTATCTGCAGCTGCCCCTACTACTACTACTACTACTGAGAGCCATTCGCGCCACCAGGGCTAGGAACCACGGTTAGGTATAGTGCCAGCGTTTTTAAAAAAACTACGTACGCAATCACGTTTGGCCAATTGCTTCTGATGTTTCGTGGTATGGAGTTATTTGCAGCCGTCGTGTTACCTTCTCCTATGCTGCCCTTGTTTACGATTGTTTACGAGGTTACGGACGTGGGGCATTATTGCGCCTGTTCTGCTCAACACTTACAAATGCACCGCCCGATTTTAGTTCAATTTTAATGTTGCCTATCTAATGTGCTCACGAAATTTGTAAGCAAAATGTACTTCTAAATTTGATTTTGTTTCTCTCTTTTGTGTTCTCTAGAGAGTAGACAATTATCATTAACTTGTTTTGTCCTTTTTAGTTTCAAACTTTGCTTCGTTCGCCATCAATGTTCACATCGATTGTGTCCCAAATGTTGCCGAGTGCAATTTCTAATCCTGATATAACCGACGAAATGAAACAGTGTCTTGTGCTATCCACAACAATGCTCGACTTTTGCTACGTTATTTGTTCTTGCTCTAAATTGCGTGCAGTTTTTGAATTAATCGTTTATTCCATTTTGTGCATCTGTGCGCTTTAAGCAAAAAGTGAAAGACAAAATAGAGTGGTAATAACAAGAAAGAACTATGCAGCATTTGTTCTTTGTTACAAAAACAATCTCTGTCGATTTTAAAATGCGAACGAGCACAATTGATACACCCGAGGTTTGATTCCCTTCTTCCAGCTCGCTTCCTTCTTTTCTAAATATGCTAAATGATTACATTGGCTGAGTATTTCCCAGCGAGCTCTCGTCTGCGTATTGCGCTTCGTGGTACCTTAGGTATTCTCTGTGTACGTCAATAAATAGATCGTTTTAGCGCTCAACTAGTCTAGTGCCTGTTGGGGGCTGCGTATGGCGTATGTAGCCTTTTATAATTAACAATTTCTTGCACTTATCTTTAGGTAGCATCCCGGTTCACAAAACTATTGAATAAACAAATATGAAAATAAATACCATCCAGAGGACAACACTACAGCTGTTACCGCTAATATCCTATTTGTGGACAGATGTTACATTTTTTTCCTCGGGAAGGTGACGTATAAGTTATCAAATCAAATAATTGAATTGTGCTGCAGCTAAAGCTCTAGAAATGAGAATACAGAGCGTGTCTCTTCTCAACGACTGCTTACAAGTAATATGCTGTGTCGCACCTACGTACAAGCAATAGTATTGTAGGTAAATGTTTATACCATAATATGTTATAGTAGAATAATTATAGCAAGTATTTTATGGATTAGGCAACGATTGGTAGTTGTAGTGGTAGTGAGACAGCTTCGTTTAGGATAGTTATTATTCAAAGATAAGGACAGATTATAGATGGGGGAGTAAACATAGAAAAAAGGTACAAATCAGCCATACACTAACAACATATACTTTCAACTAAGAAGTAGATTGACAAACTTTAGAATAAACAGCAGCGTTGGAAGCGAAGAAAATATAAATGGTTGAAACACGATAAAGAGAAACGCTGCCCAAATGTTGCAAGAAGTAAACGTAAAGTATAATAGTACAAAAGTAATACTACAGCTTATTTTCTTTTCGACTATTAAAAAGTGGTGAGTGTAATAGTATATGTACTATTTAGAGTGTGAGCTGTACATCTGTCCCCATTTACCCGGCCCAATCAGGATGAAGAATAAAATGTTTACGACTATGTTGAGTTACAATGTCCTACCATGGTGCTGGTAATTTTTTTGTCCACGCGTTAGGAAGCAGCGAGTGCTTGAAAACACATCCTTATGCATTGATCGCGTTGCATCTCATAATAGCGACATCTCATTGCACGAGAGGTGCTGTACGTTATATTACCTACCCGTAAAGATACTCTTAGGGTTGGTTCCACCACGCTTGCGTATTAGTCGTGCAGATACTAAAAGATTCAGATACAAAATGAATTAGAAATGTGTAGGTATGTTTTCATTTCAGCAATTACACTCACTTGAGTTGTCCTGTGGACTAAGTGGCCGTTCCAGCACGGTCTGTATCGCGGCAATCCACTCGTCCCGGTCTTGCTCACTGTGCGAAGACATGTTGTACACACGTTCCGGTGTGAACAGCGTAAAACTGAAACCCTGATCTTTGGCACCGGGTGGCGCCCCTATTCGGACGCTATAACCGTCGAGCTGATTGCCGAGAAAAATTTCCCCTTTCGGGTGCGCATCGAGCTGATCGTCGTGGTACATGAGCTTCCGGTCATCGAGTGTAAACCAACGGCGTTTGTAGCTATCGGTTGCCCGTGGGCCCGTCTTCAGCAACCAACCTTCTCGTGTAAAATCATGCGTCAGCAGGTCAACCAGATCGCTCTCGGAGGCGCTCGGGAATGCGATCTGGAGACGATGTAGCTTGGCGCAACGTATCGCCATGTACCAGTTATTGATAACCTCCGGATCGTCGTGGTAAACGTAAATGTGACGCGTGGTGCCCTCTTTCATGAAGGTTAGCTGCAGCGAGTTTGGATTGCCAATTTTGGACGGTGCGTACACCACGTTCAGTTCCGATATTCGCAGTATGGCCTTTGGTTCGCGCTTCTCCTTTACGTAGTAACGTAACGTGTCCTGCAGCCCGGACAGTATGAATTTGCGGGGTTGATAGCGACTGTCCTCTTTGCCACGCTTCATTAGGAAACCTTCCATCCGGCCAGATGTGTAGCTTGGACGTTCGATCATGCAAAATTCCAACCGCTCATACTTTGCCCTTATCCACTGTTCGATAAGCACTCTGCAAAAAACAATGCGGTCAGTTCGGGAAATGTCACATTTACACACGAAGGTTCAGACTGTTCTACTCACTGTGGATCGTTTTCTTTTGGTCTTCGGTAGCATGCAGGTACTCGATTTTCGTATTTTAATCTCGCCACCTTGTTACCGACCTCGATCATACGCTGGATCTGGCTATCCTCCCACTTGTCCAGCTTGAGATGTTTCACTTTCGATATGTGGGCGCCCATGCTGCGATGGACCGCACAGCACCGGGTACACAGGAAGATTCCAATGTTGTATGAGGCCCATTCTAGGTCTGTAAAAAAAAATAATACCATTCGTTAGTCCATCATATCCTTTCTCATAAAAATATGCATGTTCCCCCCTACTGGCCTGATTAGACCAACTCGATGCATGGTTTGTACTTTTAAGATGGTTGCCTGTCGAGAATTCTCCCCACGCCACACACACACCCGAACACATTCGTACGCATCATTTAGCAGCGGAAAGGTGATTTCTATTTATTTTCTACCCCTCGGTGGGGATGCAATAAAAGCAACAACAAATTGGTAGAACTCGATCGGTAAAAATCAAAACAAACCCATGACGCAACATAACGCCACCTGTCTGCGCCCTCTGCCATCCAGTTTTCATCTCTTTCTACATTCAGCTTTTCATTATTCTTTCTCACTTTCGTGCAGCTCAAGTCAGAACTAAGCTATGCTGTGTCACCCCTCTCTTTCTATCCTTTAGGCAGCATAAGCCTGGTTGGGAATGCAGGGTTAGTCAGGTACTTTTTATAATACATTTAACGACATTAAGTAATGCTATGTATAGGGTTTAAAACACAAAAAAGTCAAACAGTGTTTAGTGGACATTTCCATTTTTTATCTCTCCAAAAAATAAAGCAAAAACCACACTGTTATTATATAAACCCCCATCCATATCCTGCAACCTAACGAACCCTACAAGAGCGAGAAAGAAACAGAACACACGCACCAGGACCCGAAACACAGGGTGTTGAGAAAAGAACATAGTAACAATAAGAACAACAGCCAGCCACCAGGCCCACCCGCCTTATTTTATGGTCTTTTTTCTGGAGTGCATTAACCTTGTGGCTGCGTGTTATGGGGAGTTATGTTTTTTACCCGTCCCGTTTGCTCTCCCCTCTCTGTCTAACGAAGTACAAAAATACCACACACAGAGCGTAAGTGCTACGAGCGGGTGAGAGAGTGAGCTGAGAATTGTTTACGTTGAATCGCCCACTTCCAGACACGTTATTGGGATTTTTATTGCGTTTTTCTTTAACGAGCACTTTTTATCCCTTTACCATTTCCTTTTAAGACCACCCTTCTGCCCCTTTCACGTTCACCCATCATGCGTTGAGGCTTAAGGAAATGCGCGTTTTTCTTCTCACCCTTGTCAACGTAGAGTGACTTTCTCGCGTTCCTTTCACTTCTAGCCGTATTCTACGCATTAATAATGCACCGTGTTATCAGCGTGCACGTGCAGAGAACGTGAGGGAACCGAAAGCTTGTGGCGACGAAGCAGAGCCAGCAGAGGCCAATAGGGGATCCCTATTAAAGTACTATGATAGAAAAGGTAGCAAAATAAACCTGCTTATACTAGCAAGCATGCAGGTAAACACTGTATCCCCCTAATCAGGGAGGAAAGCTCTAAACTTTATATCGTGATACGCTATGTAACGCTTTTCTCTTTTACCATGCACCTTAGAGGGGATGATTAGGAGCAGGGTAGTAAAGCACACGTTGCCTTGGCAAAACACAGGGCGTCCACACGTTCAGAGCAAAAGCATCTCACAAACGGCCTGCGTAGATTGATGAGGTTGTTTATGATGTTGTTGGATTGTGGTGTGCTTTGAAGCGAAGAGGGACGAAAGAGAAGCACAGATAGGGGCAGTATGTATGATTGGATGAGTCATTATTTTGCTATTTGCGTTTCTACATCGACTGCCAACACCGCATACAAGCGCACACATACATACACTCACTTGGTCGAGGAGAAAACTATGCAACGCGCTTAACCATCACACTGCTTATTAGCCTATTCTCGCCCTGAACACTTCCTGCTATTATAAAGCTGAGCTGCGTTCTGGGGCCTGAAAGGATGGCACACGTACTAGCACACACACACACATACCGCTATGCAAATACACCCACAGATTGCAGGAATTAAAAACCCACTACATACTTATCGAATCACAATCCGCACAAATGCTGTTCCCGTCCTGTTGCAACAGACGGTGAAGAATTTTCTCGTTCTGGTCAGCCATGGTTGCTGGTGACGATTGCTACTGGCTGCCACCCGGCTATGAGGAGTTGTTGTGCCGTGTAGCTAAATTAAAAACAATCATCCACACACCACACACTACGTGCACTTGCTGCAACGATGACGACGATGACGACGCACACTAATAACTTGCGGAGTGTTTCGTGCGTGTGGTTTGTTTTAAACCACGTTTTATTGCTGCTTTGCTTCAATTTCTTCTTTTACAACGTACGGCCCAATTCTCTTTTCACACTTCTTCGTAACAGGGCTGGAAATTCCAACTTTTTTACGAAACAACGGCGACGCACTATCTCCTAGGTGGAGGGAGTTGATTGTGCACAATAACAAATTCTTCACGAGCGACCAAACTGGTGCGGCACCATTTTTTGACCATTTTCGGATGATTGTTCTTTACTCTCGTTGCTTTACTACTGCAATGGAAGCACTTGATGATTGATTGCACATTTGCGTATGCTTAGATTGTGTGAATAATTGCACAAATATAGCGTGATTTATTATTTACGCGCATTTTCTGCTGCAAAATAAGCACCTGAATGAAGATTTGACCAGGTTGGTCCGCTTTCGGGTTGGTTTGACAGATAAAACGGTTGACGTTTTAATGCACCTCGTGGAGCATCGATGGCGGGAAGTTTAATTGACGAGAAATTTAATTCCGATATTTTTCATTTCTTTCGATACTCATACATTATTAAAAAAATGTTGTCGATCGCGATAAATAATACAATAATTTGCTAATTAATTTCATTTGCTTATTAAAAATTGCCGTTCTTCTCTCCCTTTATCTTAGATCACTTTCGGACAAGCTGACAGCTCAGTTCAAATGAAAACAAATCATGTTCAGCAAAAAAGTAACACCAATGTTCGACATTCGTTTTTTACGATTTTCCCTATTTATTCATTATTTTGTTACTTCGCGGCCTTCACAACACACTGCTACAATGTTTGCACCTCTCGTTTTCTTCGCTGTTATGTACAAACGAGACAAAATTCCAAACCATTCCCGGATCGCTGTCTGGCGGGCCATTACATAATGTAGCGATTCCCATCCCATAACACATTACCAGTAGATGTTTCTTTAGATGACGATTTCGGTATTACCCAGCTCTTCGTCCGATGGCAGCACAATTTGGGCGGGATCGATAAAGTCCTTGCTGATCGGTTCCAAACCAGCCGCTTCCCGGCGACGCAGCTCTAGGTATGCTTCACGCTGCGACCAGTCCTGCAGCTGTGGATCTGGCACGTAGGCCCAGTAGGCAGTGCCCAGCACAAGACACAGCGTGACGGTGAAGAAGAACGATGCATTCGTGACGCTACGATCGTGTGCTTCATCATGCCGATCAAAACCATAGCTCACCCAGTTCCGACCGGAACCCACAGATGAGGCTGCTGCCGCACTGCTGGGAACTGCCGCCTTCTTCGGGATGTCGAGCGTGGCAGCGTCGCGGTTCTTCTGCGATGACGAAATCAGGCGGACACTGCGAAGCGAATGGTTCACCAGAGTGCGCACCAATGGCGCATTGCTGATTCGCACTAGGCTGGACATTTTACTGTAGCCGGGAGTCCGGATTCAACCTTACCGGAGCGAATGAAAACAACTGCTGCAGCAAATGATTCGGTTTGTTTTTTCTTCGATGCTCCTTTGACAGCTGACTGAATGTGATCTAAATCAGCATGCTGGCGAGTTAACCCTTAACATTCGAGCAAGCTAAAGAGGTATCTACAACAGCGCTATCCACTTCTTTCATATTGCACCCAAAATCGCCACAAAATTTCACCAAACCCAATTGACTCTTTTTAATATTGATAACGATATTTTATCTTCTTTCGTAGATTGACTAAACTTAAGTGTAACATAAAGCGCAAGATAAAATATTATACTTGTGTTTATCTGGCGTGTCACCCAGGGCAACCAAATGCACCAAATTATCCTCGGTCCTTCATCGACTTTCTTAATTCGATAATCTTTCGCACAGGATGCGGAAGGTGGATCAAAAGAAAGGATTGCTCCTATGTACAAACCCATCGATTGCACATTTAACCGGTCGTACTCTCCATGCGAGAGAAAGTTCGCATTTCCAGACATCAACTTCATTGCAACGTGGGGGGCATGGTCATTAGGGGTGGTTGCTGCTGACCGCTCGCGGCGGATGCATTGGTAAATTGTAGTCCCCGTAGCGCTTCCGGTTGAATCGTAGCACTGACCGTTATCGGCGGCATGCCGGGCAAGGAGATGGGTGTCGTAACGGCACTGCTTTGGAATAGTGAAGATGCGGCCGGAACCGAACCACCTGCAACCGCCGATTGGTGGGCGGGCGACGGTTCCGCAATCGGTTGCACCTGAGGGTACGTAGAGTACATCTGAATTGGGGGTTGTGCACCCCAGGGCTGCTGTGGTTGCATCGATTGTTGCTGGCTCTGTAGAAAATCGATCGTGGTGGATATGCCGTAACTGTTGGGGGCCGAGGCAACGTTATTGGTGCTAGCTGGTACAACTGATGTTCCGTACATTTGATAAAAATCGCTAGCCAATGTCGATGGTGGTGGTACCGTACTGCTAGCCTTCGAGTACGGATTCGCTGCGGTCGGTAACGAGGAAACGGAAGATGGCGGATAGGAAAGGTTTGTCGGTGGCGGCCCCTGTTGCTGCACAGGTACAGTATCACCATTCGTAGAAGGGATTACGGCTAAAATTACATAAATTTACAAATGAATCATTTTGAAATCTGAAAAAAAATCCCATCATCCTACCTTGCTCGACCAATCCTGTGGGTGGTGTATAAATGGCCGGACCAACGTGAATCGGCGGTGATGCCACCTCGCCCGGTTGACCTGCGTTATTGTTGTACATCGGTTGCGTTGGTGTTGTTTGTGTTTCCACATTATTGTTGACTTGATCCGTAGGACCGGCAGCTGTTGACAAGGCGGCAAACTGGTTGCTCAAATCGCCTACTGCTGGTGTCGTCATTGCTGTCGATGTCATCGTATTGCCTGGCTGTGATACCGTCAGTAGATCGTGAACGGTATTATTTGCCTGCGGAGCGAAAGTATTCGCCAAGGGGGGCACCATCGGAATGAATGGCACGGAACGGTTAGCATTCGTCGTGTCTACGGTCGATCCTGCCACTGCACCCGTTGTCGATACGGTCGGGAACATGGCCGTAGCCCCAACCGGCACAACCGGAACCGATTGTGCCCCAGCATTTAGGGAAACCTTACCATCGCTCGGTAACACTCGAATCGGTATCCTATGCAGATAACCATACCCAATGCCACAACCGAGACTTCCTTCACCACCCCATTTCGAGTTCGGTGTAATCGTCACCTCGCGGCAACGGTCGAGATCCGTATTGTACACGTACATCTTCAATGGACGACCCTCGTGGGACTCGATAAGCGTAAACAGATCTTCACTTTCGTGCAGTATCGAATCAGCACCGATAATGTAATCCGTGAACGGTATGAGTCCGGCTTCCTCAGCCGGTGACGATGGGTGCACTTCTAGAATGTGCCATACATTTTCGTTGGCGCCTTCGAACGAGCAAAACCGTATACTAACACCGAGCAGTCCCTGTCCACCCCAGGTGCTGCTTGGTGTAATGTCCACCAAACGAATGTTTTGCGTTTTGCTGCTGTACACCGTCATCTGGATCTCTTTGTCGATGTTTGCCTTCAGTAGCTCCTTCAGCGTATCGTTATCTTGGTCCAGGCGGGTGTTGCCGATTGCAAGAATAAAGTCAAAAAATGCCTCCAGCCCGGCCGTTTTGCCAGGCGAGTTGTCTTGCACCTGTACAAATAGGTAATAAACAATTCACAATCATAAGCACATCATTCATGCACGTCCCTCCCCGTAAGGGAATAATAGCTCGATCGAAAGTGAACACGTCATCTATGGGCTTGTTGGCCCTTCTGGGACGCGAAAACTCACCCGTAAAACATGGTATCCTTCGGTTCCGCCACCAGGAACGGCAATACTGTGCGAGAGTCCCATGTCGATTATCCTAAACAGTCGAGATTTATTTCAATTTGTCCAATTATACACGATAAAAAGCCGACGACACGAAAGCCAAAGCAAATGGAAGGAAAAGTTTTTTATCTTTTTTCTGTGCAATGCCACAAACATTTGACAAACGTCATAATAATGCGATTTTGCCCAATGTTCTGTTATCCCATAGTGCACTATAGACACCTTGGCCATCCCCGTTTGACAAGAACCGCTCCATTGACAGCTGATCATGAGTGGAAAATAACAACAATTGTATAAAAATACCCATACCCATACGAGGAAAAACTCGATCGCGAGAATGGGAGCACAAAAATGACTATCTTATTTCCGACCAAGTTCGAGGCGGACTAGCTCGTACGGCAAACATTCTTTCGCTTACCGTTTGCGTTGTGTGGTGCAGTGAACGAACGCTTGTTGAGCGTTAACCGTTTGTTGTGGTTTCCTGTGAAAATTGATCCTTTCCGGAAGTGTTGTGTTGTACTGGGATAAATAATCTGCAAAGTGCTACTGCTAATTGTATACAAAGTTTCATAATCTGTAAACAAAATTTATTCGTTTTCTTCGTGTGTGTAAAACACTTTAAAAGTGTCGGGCCAGGGCAGTGCTGGTGCCGCGTGCCGCAAGCGGCGAACGCGGTCCATAAACCGTGAAGGAGCGGTCAAAATGACCAAGGAATCGGAAGATTTGGAGCGGGAGAAAGAATCCCTTCGCGAACGCACCATGCTACGCGTGTACTACGCTGCGAAGGAGGGCTTCTGCACGCAACTGTTGGCGTTACTGGGCGAGATAAAGGATGACGAAGAACGTCGTGCCATTGTTAATCAGGTAAGATGATGCATGATCATACACCGAACACTACTGTAAAGAGTGGAAAACACGCTCGTCACATGCAATTTGAAAAAAAAACGAACAACCGTCATCTTAGTCAGTGGAAAATAGAAGCGACTACCACACCGCTTTAGGAAAAACTTTACGTTCCCTCATTTTGGCAAACAACCATACGAGTAAACCGCTTCTCTTACAACGCAACCCGCGTCGCTTTCTTGCCCCGTCAACGCGTGGAGATCGCGCACCGTTAATGAACTATAAAATTTTTCGCCAACACACACCGTTGCGCGTCCATCGGATTTCGGGTGGCGTTGTAGAATGGATTTTCGACGGAGAGGAAGGGGAGATTGATGCGCTAGCATCTCGTAATTTCTGTTTCTAATTTCGTCACATGCAAAAACACCCATACAGCGACACCAAACACCACGCGTTGCTTGTAGGGTGCGTCAAACTTCAGCTGGCTCATCCTGCCCCTTCCTGCTTTGCCGTGCGAATGTTGCTACGCATTGGGAAACCCAAATTCACACCATCCGACCAGCATCGTGTGCTGGTTGTGGTGTAGAAACGCAACAAATAATACCAAACAAATCCGACACATTTGATTTCGTTACAGCAAACTCTACATCTTGTTACGACTCTTTCGTTTCACGGTCAAGGATAGGTTACGGATTACATATCCCAAAAAAACGATACGATCAAAGTGTTGTTGTCAGTGCCTAAATTGCATGCGTACACAGATCGTTTGATCGTCAGCGTGAATGAAAGGTTTAAATGAAGCGAAGCGGACGCTTGTCACAAGCGACAGAAATGCGTTGTTTTGAATAATTTCCCGAATGGGCGAAAATAAAAGTGAACACAAAGACGCAAACCAAACAAACCCCGCATCTATACAATGATCCGCACGGGAAAGGCACAAAGAAGCGAATTGCGCGTTTAAATTTAATTTCATTGCGTGTTGTTTGAATTTTGCATCATACTTCGCTGATCGCTGTTTGCAGAAAGGAAGCAAATGTGTAAACCAAAACATTAAAACAATCCGTTTCGAAACTATGCCTTCACCGTCGACACGATGGCCGTTCGTTTGATGTCACGTACAAGCCAATTTCCCTTCCGCGTTCGTGATTCAAAGAGACAAGTGATGGAAAGCAAATAAAAAAGAGGCAAAGAAAGTAAAACCTTTCCTTTACTACGGGACAAAGGGCAGACTGGAATCCCAATTTCGTGTAACAGGAGCACTGTTTATCGTTAGTTAATTGAAATGTTAAGACAGCTGTGTACGACAACGCAAAATCCGATGGAGACGCCTGGTTTGTTGTAAGTACAGCGTGCTATTGCGTTCTATTTTATAAAATGGAACACCGTAATAAGAATGAATCGTGCTGTTTTTCAACATAAAGAACACTTTGAAAATCATTTAAAATGTGGCAAGCATCTCCATTCTCGGTATAAGAGGCATGAGTAAGGAATGGACGCTTTATTTTCTCTGAATTTTTCCCTTTCTGTTGCATCTGATTCCATGTAACGCTTAAGCGTGTGTAGTTTATGCACATCACGCCGGCAAGCGATCTTCTGTTCTATGCCGTTATTTTTCCGGATCGTATGCTAAAAATAGTTACTACTCGTCGTTGGGGGTGCGATCATGTGTAAGTCGCGTTTTCCGTTTGTTTGCATCATGTCTAGCTGTCGTACATTAAACGGAAAGTGGGATACCGGGAATGATCTTCGCAAAGCGATTGGCAATGCGTCCTTCGCTCCACTATAAAATGTGCGATGTGGTTGGCTGTCCTCGTACCCGTGCCCAGGTCAATGACGCGTAGGAATCTGTTAGAAAATGGATGGCTGTCGTTAACGATGAATATCGCCATGCTCAGATATAATTAGTTGAAAGGAAGCGCGTTTGAGTGATCGTTAACCAGCATTATATTCGTTTGCAAACCTCAGTTTGAAAAAGAATAAATCACAATGGATTCTTCACCAGCGATTAAAACTAACAGAGTGCAGGGTTTCATTTTAATTTGATATTTGAGCTGTTAATAATCAGTTTTCCTTGGCAGCAAGAAAAAGCGAACGCATTTTTCCGCGATCGTCTATACTTGGATGGTTGCAAATCGCATGCCGATGACGCACCGCGAATGCGGCAGAAATGTTTTGATTGTTGGGAAAATGATCTTGCAAATGATTCATCCAGCCACTTGAAACGTAATCGGCGCTCCTACGCACCGTAAGAAAGTGGAGTAGGATATTTTCAATAAATTCTTGCACGATAAATGGTTACCTTAACAAAAAACCATTCACATCAGCATCACCTCCGTTCATCGCTTTTAATAGCCGATGACATGATGCACATGATTCAGGTGCGATCTTGCTTGTGTTCTGCAACGCAATGCGGCGATATTTTTGTTGCTTTTACACCTCTACTTCTCTCTTTCACGGTCAAACCTGAAGAAATGTTCTAATTATTAATTCTAATTATTTTTTTGTAGGAATTCTTTGAAGATGAGCATCAGATCTTCACACCCTTGATCGTAGCAACGCTAAATGGCCATTTGGAAGTGGTGCACATTCTGCTTGAGCTGGCTGAACCGGACATGGAGAAGGAGGGCTGTGTGAAGGTGCACGGTGAGCTTACTGACGGTGCAACGGCACTCTGGGTAGCGGCTGCCGTTGGTCGACTCAACATCGTGAAAATGTTGCTCCAGCACGGTGCTGAGGTGGATCACTGTACGAAGAAGGGTTCGACACCTTTGCGGGCCGCCTGCTTCGAAGGCCGACTGGACATTGTGCAGTATCTGATCGAGCACAATGCGAACGTTTGCACGGTGAACATGTTTAACAACACGTGCGTCATGATCGCATCCTACAAGAACTACAGCGATGTGCTGGATCACCTACTGGAGAAAGGAGCGCAGGTAAACGAACAGGCCCAGTGTGGTGCATCGGCTTTATACTATGCGGCCGAGTGTGGCCATGTGGAGGTGTGTAAGATGTTGCTCGATCATGGAGCATTGTTGATGCGGAATGCGTTCGGTTTAACGCCGGCTCTTGCCGCTGCCGAACGAACACGGGAGGCCGTTGTGGAGTTGTTCCTGCAGCGACCCGGACTGCTCACGAAAGAAGAACGCATCGAAGTGATGGAATTGTTGGGAGCATCGTATGCGAATGATAAGGACAACTATAATCTGATGAAGGCCTTCCACTATCTGTTAGCGGCTATGGAACTCAGGTTTGTCTTTTATTTAGATGTACATATTTAGAGAATGGTATTTACAACATTCCACATTTCCTTACAGATACGAAGATCCGGACAACATTATTCGCAAACCAACCTTTGAACCGATTGCAGCATATGAATATTGGCTCGAGTGTCAGACACTGCAGGACTTGCACGCGATCCGCTACAATCACAACTCACTGCACATGGAATCACTTACCATACGGGAGCGCATTCTGGGTAACCAATGTCCAGAGGTAGCACAGGCCATTGTTTACCGTGGTGCCATCTGTGCCGACAATGGACGATTCGATCGGTGCGAAAGTCTTTGGCTGCATGCATTGCGCCTGCGTCAACAGAACGGTCTACAGGTGCAACGTGATCTGCTTCGGTTCATGAAACTTTTCTCGCAAGAGTTTTTGCTTAACGAAACGCTACGGTTCGACAGTGTGATCGCTGTGCTGGGTGCGTGCATCGATGAGCTGCGGTACAATCAGCAAAAGATGACAAATCCTGGCCCGCGTGACGATGTGGAAACGATTGCGGATAATTACGAGATGAACATCGTGACGGTGCTGTACTTGATCACGATCATTACCAAGCTGCTGCAACGAGAGCAGTTCGTGCGGACGGACGAACAGGTGCTGCAGGTGTATCAGATGGTATATCAGCTAAACATGATGATGGTGCGACTGCGGGACGATCAAACTTTACTGCATCTGGCTGTGAACGGTGTAACACCGGTGGATGAATTTGTCACTGAAGAAGTTTGCAGGTAGCCATATGCCATGTCATACCATTCCGAGGGAATTGTATTAACATTATCTTATTTACAATAGATTCCCTTGTGTTGAAACCGTCAAGCTACTGATCAAATGTGGTGCTCCTGTCGATGTGGTCGACGGTGATCGAAATACGCCTTTACACACGCTAACTTCTACTGTGAGTAAAATTGTAATTAACCACACTAGACACCATTTACCAACGATGCATTCTTTCGCACTGTATAGCTTCAAACGACTGTACTACGGATGACGGACAGTAACGTTAAATCGGTGGTCAAAGAAATAACGGAAATTTTCATCGAAGCCGGCATACATCTGGACGCGGTAAATGCGGACGGTTTGAAAGCTTCCCAAGTGTGTGTTCAAAGTAAGTTTCCAACTGTACCCAACATCCGACATGGTTTTATAAGTTTTCCTCTCATATTTTTGTTTTGCAGGTTGTGTAGCAGCGTTTATTAAAAGCTACGAAACACGTGCCATAAATTTGCGCTGCCTTGCCGCACGAGCGATCGCACAGCATCGAATCCCGTACCGGAAGTTAATACCGCGCCATCTAGAAGCGTTTGTGCAGCTGCACTGTACACGAAAGAGCTAGAAGCTGCGTTTCTTCGGTGCATCTAGCGCATTAACTGTCCTCCATATCCTAGCCACTGCGAGGGGGAGAGAGGGAGGGAGAGGGGAAGATACTCTAACGCTTCACGTGATATAATCAAGATGTATCGCCCCTTATATTTGTGGTGCTCCGTATAACGAAAAAGAATTGTATTGAATTTGGAAAGATTTAATAAAACTAATACAGTTAAGACTTGTATTAAAGTCCAGGAACTTCCGGGATGCCAAACAGAATTGAGAATCGTAATTAATATGTTTTTTAAAATATTTTATATTTTTTATTTTTTATATATTAAAAAAAGTATTTTA
>KI422631.1:39585-59386 GCA_000473375.1 Anopheles culicifacies | reverse complement strand
TCACTGGCAGACGTTGCAATACAAAATATTTACATGTTGGAATGTTCTGCACTATATTGATTGAAAATAGTTAGCAACGAGGGACAACAGTTGGAACTAGTTAGTTTTACAGCGTAACAATTACCGAAGCGGACACGTAGGTAATGAACAGTTTCAATCTGTTCGGGAGTGTGATGTGCAGTACCTGCACAAAGCGTTCTCATTTAAAATGTCTTAGTGTTTTTTAAATTACGACTTACTTCCTCTCTCAGTGATAATGAAGAATGACCATGAATGGTTGCTGATGGAAACACTTACAACTTCGAAAAATCATTAATTTAAACAAAATACAGTGAAGTGCCAATTACCCGTGCTTTTGGGGACTAAACGCTAGCCGACAAAAATGGGTGCATCGGAGTTTTAATATGAATATCAGTGTTTACGGTATAAGGGATAGTTTTTAGATGTATGTTTATATTCTTCTTTTGATTATTTTTGATAAAGTTTGTTTTATTTGTATCTACGAACTTGTGCTATGGGTATCAAATTCTAATGGGCAATACCAATTTTATTTTTATTTTGCTAATATTGCTCATGCATGCGCTAGGTCTAATTTGCCATTGAAAATCGCATTTATTAGCGGCACGGATAAGTGGCATTCAAATAATCGGATCTATAGATCTATGTGATTATTGATCATACATGTTTTGAACAGTAATGTTACTATTCTTCTCCTAAGATCTTGTTAATGGTTTAAAAGTTCGTCATAAGGCATGATGATGCAAAAGAAGACCTTTGATTAAATTATATTTGTAAATAAAACACAGAAAGATTCTTTAGGGACGCTAACGCGAACCAAAAAATTAGATCCTTTAGTGATTCGTTAGTTTTACAGAATCTGGTTCTGTATCATTTTTATTATTATCATTATGTATTATCATTTTTTAAAATATCCTATTTATGTTCTCGTTCCTCACTAATATTTGACAAGATATGAGCTGGAACAAAATCAATAATAATAATTTAAAGTGAAGCTTAACCCCACACGACACCACAGTACATATGAATGACACAAATTTGCTCAAATCTTCAGAGTACGGAATATTGTCTTGGAAGCATTTCCTTAGCAGAAAGTTAATTCAATTCTCTGCAAAGTATTGCTAAGATGTAATTCACTTATAAAACTCTCGCTTGAGTTATTATACTGAGGAAAGAATAATTTAATTTTAATTCACACGTATTTGAGGCGATTATCAACTCATTCATTCGAAACTAAGAGTGATATGGCTCATGATTTATGTGTGACAACTATCCTTCGGTTTAGCCGATCTTTGATGCGGGGCGCGACCATAATCTCATCACGGCTGTGGTGCTGACCCGCTCTGTTGTTTTGCCCCGGTTGTCAAACGTAGACCGTTTTTAATTAACAACAGTTTGAGCCCACGATTATTAATGAACTGCGTAAAATGATAATGGAATATGTTATCGTTTGTTCAAAATAGCAAATTGTGCGATCAATAAATAGGATCCATGTTCTTCTACTCTTTTTTTATCTCCCTTCGTCAGCGAAATCAGACAAGTAAACGCAGTGCATTTAACGGACTAATAAGTCTAGCGTGTAGTTTCGTACCGCACTTTCTCAGCTCTGTCACCCAATCATGTCTAGACCAATTAATTATACTTTAATTATAGTCGACAAACACCTCCGCGTGCAAAATTAGCATCACCACGAAGGTAAAAAGAGTCAGGCAAAATCTTTACCTAGCCATTTTGCAAACATTGACGTTGTTTTGGCGACCAAACCCGGCGTCGAACGAAAATGCAAAGCAAAACGGCACCAGCAGAAAGTTGGGAGATATTTATTTTGATAATTTTGCGTTTTTGCAGCGCGCTGCTAAGTTGCAGCCACACCCGCTATAATTAATGCAGCTAGTCGAGTTATGTCTTGAACTACGCTGCAAGAAACTGACAGTGGAAGTAAAACTTTTCTGCGGCTAGAAGGACGCTCAGTAGCGAAGTGTACTGAATTTCGCTTCGTTCAGTTGGCTGCCCGCTTGTCTTTACGGGGGTGACCATAATTTTGTCATTAAATCTGCAGCGTCTTGGCAATGGCATCGTACCTAAGGACCGGGAACAAATCGACGGATAAGTTGCTTTATCACAGCTATCGTTCCCTTTCCAGCTACTGCTTGACGCCGTTGACTTGCCACTGGTTGAAGGTTTTCGGACGATTCCATGCACAAGTCAAAATTATCGAAGTGCTTTTGAGCGTCAGCAGCCAGAACGGCAGCCACGGTCATTGGATTCTGGGTCCCGACCGGATGCCAAACCCCACGAAGCACCTGTCAGCACGTAAAGCTTGTCTCTTGCTTGGAATGTGACCATGATTTGTTGCGTGTGTGGGTGTGTGTGTGTGTAAGCGAAAGGGAAGGTTTTTTATCATACTTCCGGAACTGAAATGTCGCGTCCTTTTAGTCACGGTGATGCTTGATGGGATGCTGATGATGCTGATGGCAAGTCGATTCGGCGCCAACGATGCTGCCATGCATACGATGATGCACCGGAGGCGATAGCAGCATACCGGAACGGTATCTCTCCACCGCTTGACGAAGCGCTCGGTGGATCCCTTGGCCCATGTGTGCATTTCCATAAATTTAAAGTTGTTGAATAAACCAAATCCGATGCACGTTCCACCGGAGCGCACCGGATCCGTACCGTTGCCGTATGTGTTGGGCAAAGGGTGATGCCGTGGGGTGTGTGTGTTTTTTTGTGTCTTTTCTTCTTTTTTCTTTATTTGTCCCAGTCCATGTATGCGCCGCCATTTTGAGTTTGGTTAGAAGTATAGTCGTGTTATCTAGCAAACGGCGCGTACATTCGCGGCACCATGGACGACGTGTCAAGCGCGGGTGAGAAATGGTGGAGTCTCGAATGGCGCGTTGGACACGGAACGTGGGAATAGAACTTCGCGACGCAGCATATCAAAGCAGTGTCGGCAGCTCCACATACGAGCGCACATACTACACCCGAGTAATGATGCGATGATGGCAACGAATGTACGTATTGCCACCGGGCGCTGATGGAGAATCCGCTGTTGCTGCTGCTACTGCTGATGCTGATGATGATGATAGATGATATACGAGTTGATTTGTTTATTCGGTTCTGTGCTTTTTAGGGACGTTTCCTATTTCCCGTCGAGGGAGGAATTTTGGGGTGGTTTTTACGTTCGGTGGTTTTGGTGAAACACACGGAAGCCAAACGTTTCCCTGGTCGGGAGGTTCGTGTTACGGTTGTTTCGCTGGGCAGGGATAGAGGACGGTGGAATGCTGTTTGCGTGTCGGCAGAGTGTTGATGCTTGTTGGCTTGCTAATGTTCTTTGCTTGCTTTCCTGTCTTCGAGCTGTCGGTTAACGCCTTCCCTGCATTGACACTATCGGGACGTATTATTTTGATCGAAAATTTAGTAAGCCGAATGATTAGTAACGAGGTATGGCTTTGCGCTTGTCGTGGTAACGGTAGAGGTCGCGACGAGAATTTCACTAGTACACTGAAGCCACAATAAACTGAAAATTGCAACAAAGTGTCAATGTACCGCTCACAGTACGCAAAACGGTACAGGATTATTCGCAGTAATATTGTACGAATATCCCTTAACCATCACCTCGTTTGCAAGGTAAGAAACGATAGACTAAGTACTTTTTGAGGTTCTAGTACCAAAGACGGGATGGGACCATACAAATTTAAATCTAACATTTGTAAAAATCATATTCAATGATCCTATTATTTAATGATTATAATAGTCAATCAACATTACCAGCCATATTATTACTGCTGCTGCTTTGGTCAATGTTGCCATGGTCATCATCACTGTCTGCCTCAACTGCATCATCCCCATTGGTTATCAATTTCATCTTTTTTGTTCTAAAATGTTGTAGTTGCTCGCTACTCTGACACATAAGCATATGGTAAGAAATAAAGTGATTTATACACTCTGTCCATCGAAAACTAGGCGATCAACCGTGAGAGGATTAGATAACTCCATCAGCGGATAAAGCGCTTAAAGCGGATAAGAAAGTAAGTAATACATTCGATAATTCCACCAATGACGTTTCATTTAGAAAATCTGGAATATTTAGCCAGGTTTTGTCCAGATATGACCAATCACATCAAACTCCTGTTGAAAATTTTTTCAACAGACATACTGTTCTAGAGGTGTACGTGTATGCGTTCATTACGAATTTGCTATAATTTATGAACTTAAATGAGTTATGTAAAATGTTCAAAATTTAATAAACGTGGGCTTAAATCAATTCCTAATTCATTAGAAAACAATCTAAGCATGAAGAGCAAGGAACTTTTAGCCTAGAAAGGTCATAATGCATACAAAAGCGTGGCTTTAACGACTTAAAGTCATCATAGACTCCAGTATGGAGTTCATTCAAGAACAAGTACATACAAAAGGTATTCCAATTCAATGTCGCTAATAGTGCTCCCATTGAAATGGGTGCAATAGGATCTAGTACTAGTCCTAGCTTATAAGAAACAGCCGCTTTATCGTAGTTCCAAAGAATTACTTTGAAATTTCGAAGAATTACTATATGCGTTTGCATATAGCTATGAAGCAGGATATTTAATTTATTGGTGAAATGATGAACATCTTTAATAGCCGAAAATCTTTACAAGATTCTAATTATCTTCATCTTATCATTTTGTTTTTTTTTTTTTAGAAAACACTTGCATGTTATATTAATTTAATTTAACTTTCATCATAAAATCCATGAACACCAGCTACATACATACAAACATGTGATGTTGTTGAACCGAAAACGTTAATTTTCTTAGAAGAAACGGACGCTATAGCAGGGTAGAAAGTTGGAATTGATGGAACGTGATAAGTTTCGGCAAGAACATTCGACTACTCACTACGCAAACCCATCCCATCCGATGCGTGCCGGATGCGTAAGGTGCACGATGTCGTTTGAAGATTGTCGTGCTCGTTCGTAGTTGAAGCGAGCCCGGGCACGGGTATGCCATACATCAGTGAGGTCAAGTCAGTAACAGTCGACAGTAAACAAAAACAACCCCAAGAAGAACGATTTCGAAACCGATTGCTTCTTGCCGTTACGATCCTATGTGCGAGTATGTGTGGTTGAGTGCGCTACCGGCTGGGGCTTTCGCTTATGGTACGTCCATGTTTATGTAAGGGCTACTGTTGCTTCGCTCGCATACCGCAAAGTATGCGGGACTTCAATTAATCTTAATCAATTTTAATTGATTGCATCTGTGGTGGTGAAGGCGAACGCGTACGTGGACGAGCACATTGCGTGGTTTTGAATACCGACTGTCGGGATTTTTTACGGCCATCATTCCGACGGTCCGGTCCCGTATCCGATATTGCCGGGCTGCAAGAGCGTTCGGTTTGCCTTTAGTCGATCTGTAACGGACAGACTAGAACTGACAGCATGTACCGGACTTGCAGCGAATGTATGCATAACCTTTTTCGAGGGAAGATAGTTTTCGTTCTTAGTACGGCGAGTGCGGCGGACCGACGGACGGACATGATTGTGCTCAAGCAATACCGAAAAGTAATGTTGTGTGGTGGTTTATTATGCTGTCAGGGAGCAAACTGCATCATGGTAGATATGGCAGTAAAAGAAACTAGCGCTTGCTGCATGGAGTGTAAGTTCATGCATAATCATGGTATAAAGAAATCAATTTAACTCCGTATGAAATAAAAACCACGAACAAAATATAGAACCAGACACGAGCTAACCAAAGTGAGAGAAAAAGAACAAAGTGACGCTGAAATATGCAACCTAAAACAGCACCGAACATAAATTGTTTCACTGCTAAAAATTACAAAATTACAAAACAACTTGAAAAAGAAAAGAAACATCAGTTACATGGAGGAAATTAAACATAACCGGGATTTTAAAAAATAAAAGAGATTGTAAGATGCATGAATGAAATAGAGATCAAAATTTAACAACAACTAGAAACCAAACAGAAACAACTAAAGCAAATAACATGTCAAACTAGACTGTAAGTGCATTGATGAAGAAAAATCCTTATGGAGTTCAATTAAATACAAACTACCTCATTTTAAAAATAGCATGAAAGGAAGCTAATACACGAATGTATTTTTCCTGTGTCATTCTTCAATACCTTTTGGGATTTTTGTTTTGTTTTGGTGCTCGTCTAATTTTCTTTACACTTGTTACACTTAAACATGAATCATGTCCTGTTGTGACTCTAAGTCTCCTATTTCCTTTAATTGCCAACTTTGTAGTGTTCGTCTTAGTCGTATTTCTGCAATATGTGACCTTGGGCTGCAGACTCAACGATAGACTAAAGATCAAATTGCACCTAGATGATATATCACTCAGAGCGAATAAGCTTTGCGTATCATAGCTTCACTATGCATCCGATTTTAGGGATTCGATTTTAATACAGTCTCTTTTTTGCAGTCAAGTAGTCCTTATTCTGGAGTATTCTTGAGCTTTGGAGTATATCTAGTATCGACATACGTACTAGAATTGTAAATGTTCATAGGTATTTTTTTCCGAATGGTTTTCCGACGACTCTAGCGACGTTTATCCTACCTTTGAATTTCGTTTTGACATCTGCATATACACATTGTTTTGTTAATTCTCACCTTTCTTGTTTCATATGATTAACCTCCAAGGTAGTCTCTATCGGTTCTTGGTTTTCTAGCAATAGACACCGTTAAATGTATAAATTCCGTTCCTCTTTCAATGTTCTATCAATTAACGTTCTCCTAATACTGTTTCTGTTATTTGTAATCTGGAGGTTATCGTGGAGCGTAAATTTTCTTACAATGCTCAATTGAAGCCTCATGCAAATATGCTATGATAATCTTGGGTCATAATTGCAGTATATGTTAAGACTTCTACTTCTTGTACGGTTCTACTACCTCAAAAGGTTTGTTTTTCCGACTGCAATGGAATGTTTATTCCTGTCTGAGGGAATTGCTTGGAATGCGATTCGAATCAAGATCCTGTTGTCTAAAGATCATCGCCAATGTCGCCGATATGATGTCAATCTTTTAAAAAGTTTTTATCTCAGTCTTGTACGTACCCTTGTTAGATCTTTCATGTATTTTCTGGAATCTTGTATTTGATTCTTGAATAAATAATAATAATTTTGTGGTTGGTCTTGAGGTCAGAAGAAATTTGGATCGAGAAGGTTCTGCCGTGGGCATTTTTGGATTGTACCAACACTCCTGTACTCTCATACCATTTCATATTCCATCTCGCGCCGGTATACAATAAGCAATTTCTTTAAATATGTTCGCCTCTTTAAATCCTTTATCTTCTTTCTGCTTTGACCCTTAAGTTCAAGCAGCCTTATACCATTGTTGTTTATCTACTTTTGTTTCCTTTCATTCTTCAGCCCTTTGCTATTTGCTTCAATTAATGTTTTGTAGCGTATTTACTTAACACAGATTAAACAGGAATAATCAATTAAAACAAAGAAAAAGGAAAATTAATTAAATTAATTACCCGCTATATTTTTCTATTACTCATGTTTTGAGTTAAACGAACGTTCCGGTATGTTTATTTAATTAAATTATAATTATTTTCAGCTCACATTGTTGCGCCGTTAATGTTTCGAATTAATATTTCAAGTTAATAAATTATAAGAAAAAAATATGGGCACTTAAGCATAGACATTAAGGGAGAACAAGACAGACTTTATTTTCAAAGCCTTAAAAATGTTTTAAAGATGTCTATGTCGGTACGGCGCTGATAATACGGCTTTTAGCCGTAATAATGGAAATAAATAAAAAAATAAATGTCTATGTCGGTATTTTAAATTGAGAATTTTTGAAAAAGATAATTTTTAACTACTTGAAAGTCCCTCTTCAATTACTGTTTTTAAATATTTAAACCCATTTTGATCCACAAAAAAACAATTCATCAAACGAAAAGGTCCAATCGCTAAGAAATAGTGCCAAGAAATGTAGAAGCAAATTCATTTCCGTTTACCTAAAACGAAGGATAGATTACCTTCCGGTTTAAAATTATAGCCACTTTACTGAGCATTAACTTAAACACCTATCGTTTTCTTACTGACTGTTTGTTCCGGCTTGCATACTTTTCCCGCAACAAACCATCACATACAGTGGCGAGTCAGCTGAACTACCATGAACGGTGCAGCTTTAAGGCTTGGTTTCCCTTGGCCTAGGGAATAGCGTTTCGGACGAGTGAAGAATTATGATTATTATCACTTTGGGCAATGATTATAGAGTACAAAGTAGTATCGTAAAGCATCGATTTGCAGCCAATTTCGCTAGCGGGGAAGCCTTTTATTTTAGCTCCATTAGCAAGGAGCAGTTTTAGAAAGCTGGTGGAATAAGGCAGACAACTGACTTTGATCTCGATATCTTTCCATTTCCATTTTGCGCGGAAGGAAACAGCGGAAAAGTGGACGTCGGTTTCGCCAGAAAGGGTTTCCATGAACGGTAATCAACGGGAATGTTAACTATATCGACCAGGACCGCGCCCAGGCATCGTGGAGATTGTGTATTTTTTGTTTTGCTTTCTTTTGTTCCTTTCATTTTCGATCACTCCGATAGGGAGCAGTGAGAAAAAGAGGGGAAAATGATAAAAACACACTACATTAGGTCGGACAGGTTTGCCATCGCCAACTTTAGCCCGGTCGGTTGCTCAGGTTCATTGGCATAGGGTGTTTGGAAATTTAATCACGGCTCGATGGTAATTCTTTTTATTAATGCATTTTTTTTTCGAACCATCTCGTTTGGGGAGACAAAAGTTTTGCTATTCGAACGATATGCAGCAAAGGTTGTTACGATTTTTCGACCGGTGCACGTACGGAGGGGAAAGAATCGGAAAACACAAGCCAAAGCACATTGAAAAGTTGCTTACGCTCGCTTAGATCCAATCGAACGGTACAGGGCACTGAAGTTGGTGGCGAAATTTACGTTCATTGAATTACGTTTGCGTGTTGGTCAATGTGCTCGAAATTTGGCCCGAAGGAAAAACCTCCGTTCGGGTAGTACGGTTTGCATATTGCACGGTTGACACAACGCGGTGTGCAATATGCAGCTAGGATGATACAGCCGGCACATAAATACACGAACGCTCGGGATGGTGTAGGTTGAAGCAACTTTACTACGGCGATGCGTCGAGTTGTTCCATTCGCTTTCGGTGGAGGATAGGAAGCATGGAGCATGGCGAGAGCAAAACTCCCACCATTAATAAAGATTAGAAAGTAAATTTATTATCATTTTTATCAGTTTACCTATATTAAATTCCCCAACCCGGTGTCAACGGTTCGGCAAAGCCTCCGCATACCGGCATGCCGGGACCATACAGGACGCCTGAAGTCACTGTGAGTAGCTTCAGCCCGTTGTGCCAAGTGAAGGTGACCAAAATCCACCGAGATGAGGCTTCTGTTCGTGGCACTCTTTGTTAGGACGGTGTAGCAATCCATGGCCCATGGAATTGGGTTAGTTTTGGTAGAGAAGGAAAAAAAAACGCTTACCCACCAACAACATGCACAACACCGACCATGCGGCTGAATCGCTTGTATTGAAAAATGAAAGAAAAAATTAAAAAAACTAATACTACTAACAGCTTTCATTTGGCTCGGCGTTCTTTGGAAAAAATCCACCATAGCCTTGGATATTGACCTGAGCTTCAACTCCCTCCAACTGTTCCACGCTGACACACGACTCAGGCTAGATCTCCTTGGTAAAGCTCTAACGGAAGGATCATCTTTGCCCTGTTTTTCGCATCGCTTTCTCGTGCTAGGTATTCAGTGTTGCCGATTTTTTAATGACCTCGCGCAAAGCAAGCTTCCTTGGGGATGGTTGGCGGAGATACCACTCGGGAGTATGCTGTCAACGCTAAACGGAGAATCGTTGATGGTGACCGTGGCGACTAGAGGTGTTATTTTTAATATTCATAATTTGTGTTAATGGCATTGGGGCGAAGGCCGGTCACGAAAAATATTGCTAAGCGGAGTAGACAGCAGAGTGCTTGAATGTATTTTTCGTTGTTGTTCGGAGCGTCCCTTAGCTCTCCGGTTCGTGCTACCACTGCCGGTTCACAACCCCTCAGGTAGTGGCACGGTTGAGACTTTTCCTTGTATTTAAGCTATCTCAATGGGAGTTTGGTGTTTCGCTTTAGCCCATCATGGCACAGTACCGGTCCTCGACGACGAGCAATTCTTCAAGCCTCCAGGCGGTGAAGGCTACGGTGTGATGAAGTAGTTACTCATAATGGATGCCCATTTTCCTCTATCGCTCAATTGTGGTGTTTGCTCGGGAAACACCACTCGGGACCTTCGGTACGTTGCGGTTTGCTGCAGAATCTTACAGGACAATAAAACTTTTCCAATCACCACCAGTCAACCGGATTACCGGGCCACTTTGGAGCAGTGCTCCTTTACCAGAGACCTCCGAAACGGTTCCAACGTTCAAGACCGATACGCGGAACAAAGTTTTCCGGTCAATGATCGTTTCCGGTGGGATTGCTTCGAGTTTCTTTGACCGACTTTATGCATCACGTTTTGAGGGAGTATGACGGAAATGTCCCCAGTTTCGTGCTGTCAAAGGTGAGCCCTTGGTTCAGCGGGACGCAATTCGGTAGCTTCAAATCTTGCGTCGCTCCAGTCGCCTCGAATGACAACAAAATGTTTTTCTTATCTAGACCAGAAGCAATCGAGGAGTTAAGCATGTCGATTTAGCCGACACCGGTAGGTGGTGCTACGGAGTGGATCTTATCACAACCCAACCAAAACGCTCCAGAGTCTCTGATATCGTCGATTCGAACGTGTCACGGTAGCAATATCGGCTGGTATAAAGTCTACGATTTATAATCTCCAAAAAGCCTTCCAGGCCCGACGCATGACAGGCCCTCGCACACTCCGAGACGGGTTGTTTTGATTCTGACGCTACACATGCTCACGATCGTTGGTCTAATCACATATCATTCTGAAACGGAGGTGTTTTCTTGTGGGGTTGAGACAATTTGCCCCAAGCGACCAATCGTTCGTAAAACAGCTGCGGTACCAGAGACAACTTGCTACACCAGCTCATGGATGAGACGTTCGGGTGAAGCAGGTATTCCGGAATGGGGCTGTTAATCTTATCGGCCATTTCTGCAATCCACCGAAAAGGGTACTGTTGTTTCTGTTTCAGGGATATCTTATCAGGTTAATCGAACGTTGCTTTTGCTTACCGTGCACCTGGGCGTTATGAATTGGGATAAGAAAAAAATCGAATGGTATAAATAGCGGCTCGAACGTCTTGCGAAGGTTTCAGTAGTCGGAATCGGAGTGTGATTAGTTCGTGGTTTGTTGAATAGAAACAGTGGAAAGACAAGAGTGAAAAATGCGTACCCTGTCCATTGTTGCTCTGGGGCTTGTTTGCTTCCTGGCATCCACCGTTGGTGGTTACGAGACGGAGTTTGAAGATGATGTGTAAGTGAAGGTTAATTGTTCATTAAAAAGGAATTCGTGTGATCTATGCCATCTACTTGTTCTATCCGTGTAATGTACTCAAAGTGCAGTAATTTTGGTCATAACAGGACATTTGGTCATAAATATCAACACATTAATATGAGTATGAGAAGCTTTCAATAGCGGTTTGAGAGCTACTAGAGCTACTTCAACAGATCTATGAAAGATTTTATTAATGATAGTCATTTAATAATAACTATTGCTATCGGCATTATATACAAAAAAAATTGAACAATGTGGTGTAGAACATAAAATTGGAGGAGTAATTGCACGGGTGAGCAGATTCTGACAGATAATCACTAGCTGATCTCACCATACGACCCATATTTTGTGCTCCATGTCGAATAATTACCATTGAATTTCCTATGAATTACCTTTGAATTGAAATTATGAATTATAAGGCTCTGTAAAAACTTGATGATATTCAATCTCCAATAAGCCCTGGCTCGTAAAATGTATTGAACAATGTGCCACAAAGAAGGCAAAAAAGTATGCAAACGGAAACTTAAAATCAGCCGTTATCATGGTACAATGGAGCTCGTTCGGAGTATGGGACCAGGGTACCGAACGACGTGTTTAGATAAATTAAAACGATAAGATTAGCCAAACGATCCTTTGTTGTAAGGGATACCAGAGGTGGAACGCAATGAACTGTGGATTAATATGTACACACCTGGCAGAAAGAAAGTATAATTAGTCAAGAATTTACTATACCGATTTGATTGTATTCTTCCTGTTACTAGAAATTAAAATGTAATTATTATGGAAGCTTTATGGAAGGTAAGCTTCTACCATCCGTACGTAGACGAGGTTCTAAAAACTCAAAGTTGTTGTAACTTTTGTTGCAAAACATGATAACTTTATAGCTTCGAATTGTGGATTGAGAGAATTTTGAAACCAACCAACGGTACCTATAGTGTAGCAGAGAATAAAATCATTACTCAATTTGTTGTGATAGCTTTGAACTTGAGTATTCCAATATTCATTTTAATTGCTGATTTCATTAACTTTCATATGTTTCACAGTGTATGTTGGATTTTTCTTACGGGATTCTTCTGTAACATCACACTCTCGAACACTTTGCACTAAATTAATTGATACGCTTTATTGTTTTCCAGCAATCGGAACACCGCCATGTCGGCAAACATGAACAACTACATCGATGTGGTGATGATACAGGTCGGACCATGGATGAACACTCATCTCGTACCCATGGCACTGCCCGACGTGGTTGAAGGATTTGAACATGTACGTTAAAAAGTGAAGGCTTCAGTTTCAGGCGGCACTTCCCTGTAACGTGAGCTATACATTTCTTTACATTGGTTATACACGACTAACACTACCGCAATGCTTCCAACTCTGCAGCGCCCCATTTTGATTACGTACCATGGTGAGCTGGCCCTAACGAACGGAGTTTTCCACACCATCCACAGCGTGGGCCGAAATGGAAATGCGATGATGCACTACGACCGTCAGTTGCTACGCGTAGCCGTCGGTGCCAACATTCGGCAGCTGGGTGTAAGTATTGCAAAGATAGGATATTTTTTCGGGGAATTTGTAATGTGTGGCAAATTGTTGGCAAGAACCTTCGTCAGGTGAGGTTTAATCGTTTCACCGAAAGCTTTTGACCATGTTCGAGGAATTCGAAAAATGATAAAGTGCTATAAATATACGAGGTGAATATGTTTTGATGTGGGTGACAAATTGCACTGAATCAGTGAAGTGTCTTCAATAAACATTCTTTATTGGCACAATATGAAATTTGTTCGATAAAACTCCCAATGAAGTTGTAATTGGAAAACAAAAAGGAAAAAAATCTAGCTAATGGTGGAAAAACCAAATCACTTTAATGATCTGTGTGTAAGAGAGTGATTTGAAACTCTTCAACTAAAGGCTGAGCGGAAACTTTGCAAATTGAGTGGATAAAATGGCAACATCTTGTTACGGGTACATGTTGCTGCAACAAATCTTAAATCCTTGGAATTGTATTGCTATACACTAGTGATGGGCGGATCGACCCGAACCTATCGGGACTGAGCCACTCATAAGCGACCCGGAGTGGTTCGGGAAGTCTTCCAAACTCCAACGAGTTAGGGTCGACGCATGCGTGCAAAATTCCGTAGAGTTTGAATCGTTGGTTCGGGTCGAACCCAATGGTTCCATGGGTCGAACTCGATTCCAATAGGAACGATCCATCACTACTTTACACACGAGGTTCCTTTTTGCATTTTTTTTCAATAAACCACCCTAGTGGATTCACCATTAAATCAATTTAGTCTTTACGTGGATACACGGTTTGATGTCGTGGAACAAAAGTTGCCGTAACTTTTTCATAGATCCGGTCCTAATTCTTAACTTTACTCTCATACATACCCGTGCGCCTGCGTTTGCCAATACAATGTTCTGACTTGACGTATCCGTTAGGGCCTACCATGCGTCCTCTTACCATATGACTAGCATAAACGCATTTTACGAGCTGACTCGTTGGATGTTGTTCATATGATATGTCCAGTCCATCGGATTCTATCAAATCTAGTTCATTGCACCAAAATGTGATCATCTTATTATTCATAGAGCTCACCATTGTAACGTTCGATCCATTGTCTTTCATCAATTAAGGGTTGTCACATTATTCCCATCGAATGGGGCCAAAAGGGATTTCTCTAAAGATTTCAGAGGTGAATTTACATAGTGAGACTTAATATATTCAATAAGATCATATCCAGCTTCGATTGACGCGATATTGTTTTGACCATGAAGTTCAGTTGTGAGGACCTGAAAGAGGCTTAGTCATGAACAATCTCTGTTCTAATCTCTTGCCTCATTTTGACAGCCTGATCGCTTGCAATGTGAGATATAACATTTGATACTTGTAAATGAGTTTAATTACTCACTCGTGATTGAGATCAATAGGAAGTTTAGTAGCTAACCATCACTCGAGTTTAGTAAAACTTGCTATGAAAATTACAATGTCATTTTGAAATGCTTCGTTTTTGCTAAAATAACTTGAGTTGGATGGGTACATTGCATACTAAGATGCAATTATTTGAATTTCTCATTTCGATACACAAAATGTTTTTCACAAAATGTGAAGCTACAAATTAAATGAGAAAACCAGCCAAAGCGAGATAGTACGATGATAAATAATTGTTAAACGTAGCCCGACCAAAAAAACATCTAGCACCAAGCACCATCTAAAACCACAAACATTCCTGGAGCCGGAGCGCATCAGTGAAGCGTAAAATAAGATTCAATATCGTCACCCGCATGACAGCGGAACGTCAAAACCGTACCCGAAAACTGGTGCGGCTCGTTAAACCAGGTCCTTCAGTGCTGTTGCAGGCGAAATGAATTATTCAAAAAGGCAAGAAATTATTCCTCACTTCCCAAAGGAGCTAGTTGCCAGCACTCGATGCCCCGATGGAGATGCCATACCACACCGAAGGTGAGAGCTTCGACAAAACGGTAAGTTCTCAACCCCTTTTTTTACGGAACGGCGTTAGAGGTTAGCAAAGATCTCGTCATCCTTGCTGGGGGGATAAACACAATCGCCGTGCAATGGAACCAGACATCGGCCAGATGAGGTGTGTGCGTGTGTCTGTGTGATTTATTCAACGGAAAGGAGCGGCCCAAGGAGTTCCCCACTTGTTTGTTGCGGGGTGGCCACCAGCGGGACTGAGAAATTGAGTCACCTGCACCGTGACAAACACGGTGCCATCAAGTGGGATGAGGCTTGCTATTTTCTCGTACACCAGATTCGAGGAAATTCTTGTGGGAAAGCGAGTTTTCCTTTATTGCGTGGCGATAGCAACACTTTTATGAAGCGTCCAACGACTCGGGAAGAGGAATTGATGTGTTTGCCTTATTTTCGCACATTTTACCATCCCGCACAAACAGAAGGAGTGGTGACGGTGTCTTTGGGTTTCTAGTGGGGTGTTTTCTGCCTTCCTCCTCGTTCTCCTCCCCCTTCCCTCGTTACCGGAGGTTGGAAAATGAATTTGTCTAAATTTATCATTCTAACGACTTTTGCGCGCACGGACGCAACACATTGAAGTGCGTGCAGGTGAATATAGCAGATGTGTTGCGCGTTGATATCTTCCCCCAGGACTGCGCCCGTGTGCGCACTGACATGGTCTCCATCATGTTCGGTGTCATGTCGGGCGTGTAAAAGTGCGTTAAAGCACAGCAGACAGCAGGCGTAATGGAGGTGCAGAGTTTTCCAGCGCTTTCCGCTAAAAGACTCAGCAAGTTCGCATAAAGTTGATCGCACACTTCTGAAGCGGAGCCGGTGAAAATGGAGAACACCTCGCATCGGTGTTCCCGGTTGATGCGGGTTCGTCTTTTTCCTTTTCTTCCTTGTTTTTGGTTGTGGCCACATTCGTCGTCTTGTGATTAAACAATGCTTGAAAATTTATTACCTCGGATATGCGATACCGAGAACGAGTCACATTTAATTTGCTTTCCATCCATGGTGGTTTTCTTTTTTCGTTTTTTTTTTCCTGGCGCATGGCTGTTGCTTGGGAATAGGAACTCTCAGTGGCCTGAGCCTTGAAATGTTACAAAGAGCGGGAAAAAATAAACCCTCAGCGTTAAAACTCCATGGAAAGATCGCGTAAAAGGTGCTTACATTTCCCAACTTCACTTCCTACCATCAACGGGTAGCCCTGGAAAGGTGAAGGAAAGGAAAAAGGGAAGTAGAGGGCCTGGAAATGAACAGGAAGAGGGTTGAAAGAATCCCGAAAACCAAAACGCCATTAAAACCTGATTCAAGCGCGAAAATGGTGATTCTGCCACCTGTGAAGCACGGTGTGAGTGGATTATATTTTCTCCACGACCTCGGTTGACGACGTTCCACCAAGATGGACAGATGCGGTTAGTGCCTGTGGCAAAGAGTTGTCCTGGATTGGCTTAAGCGAATATTTTTCTGTGGGTTGTTTTGTTTTCTCCTTAGCTCCTATTTGCCTCCGCTACAAACACAAGCGTTGTGGTGTTTATTACGCGCACCGGTTTGGCTTTCTGAGCCAGGCTTGGGGATTCGGCAGCAAAATACCTACGCCACACTTTCCGGGCAATTATTGTTGTTGTTCGACGAAAAGGGTGTGGGGTAAGTTTTGTTTATACTTTTACCTTTAGCACGTTTCAGCACGCCAAGTGGGTGATGAGAGGGTAACGAGTGAAAGCGCGGGAGAAAAAAAAGAAACCCACCAAGGTGTTTGCTCTTAACGCGAGTTTTTCGATGGAAAAGTTTCAACTCCAACCCCTTGAATAACACCCGAAGGAGTTCGCCGAGGTCCCGGCTCGTATCGGTGGCCGTTTCCTGGAAAGATTTCGGTGGTGCTTCATGTTGAAGAAATTATTCTTCCCAACTGTATGGGAAGTTTGGTCTCACGTTCCCTTTAACTGGCTTCGTTTCAATCCGAATTATTTTTTTTTCGCTCTCTCCCTCTTCAACTCAACCATTGCAGTTCACGTACGACTACTCCGCACACATCATGGATCTTGGCCCGACCGGTTTCGTCGATGTCGATGTAGCGACGATGACTTTCACCAGCGAGTTCATCATCGACTTGACGGATTTCTACATCTGGATGCAGGACTTCCGTCTAACCAACATGGGGTAAGTGGTGACGCATTTGGCGATGCTGTTTTCTTTTTTTATTTTGTTGCTCTTACACTCGACTCTTTGATCACGTTTCACATTTCTCATAACACCCCGCATATCCCCAATTCCATCACCACCCGTTTCCTTTGTGTAAAGACATCCTTCATCAGTGGTATGTAGCCAGCAGAGAACGGAACACGTGTCGGGACGCGTGTGAGTTATTTGATCGGCAAAGTTGCACCAAAGCATTTAATTATTAGCGAAAAGTTTATTTTCAGCTGCCTTTGGTAGATGGGGCACGTGCGTGTGTGTACTTGTTTGCTAATGTGCGTGAGAATGTGGAATCATTTCACGTTTGTAAAGTGATTTACTCTAGAAACTTTCGAATTAACTGAAAGCACTGGAAAACTTTGCGCGAGAGATTCATTTACTGCGTGCTTACTTCGATGGATGTGTTGTTTTGCCCGACGCTAGTGCTCATGATCAATTTACAGTAGGATTGCGCAAAAGATGAATGCTTCCATTGACCATCCATCTGTGGTGTTCAATCAGACGAGCTACACGTGCAACGACCCTGGATTTCTTCAAACGAGAATTTTCTCCCATTTTATGAATTTATTGTTTCCCAACCATGCGTTACATTGTTTGAGATTGTATAAGCAATATCAATTCGCAGTAAATCGAAATGAGTCTGGAGTATTCTCAATATTTGGCTTGCAGGATATTGTCACCGGTATATCAATAATGCCCACCGAACCGTGCACCATACGTGCGTGTGGGTGTGGTGTACATTGACTCTGGTTTTGCGTCATGATGATGGAAGATTTGTCGAGTGCAATTTTACTTCCGTGAAGGCAACGACAAACGTGAGGAAACGTTCCTTGCTCCTGATTTCGGCGTATCGTACAATCGATTTGTTGGAATTTGCTTCGGGCATCAACACAGGAAGGTTTTTATTTTAGCTACGGGAATGGGTTATGGGTATCTTTCGTGTACAACGAGCACAATGGTGGTAAACTTGATATGCCTCAAGCAACACTTTCAAGTATACTGTGCGGTACGAGCAGATGATTATCGAGGAACAGCAGAAAAAAAACGAAACAAATTGCTCCGACAGTTGTCATATCTAAACGAAACGTACTGCATGATCATGCAAAGCGCTTTGGTCCGAAAAAAATATCTTTCCTACATGTCACCGGAGGAGAAGCTTGTTCATTTCTGTGTACTTCGATTGTGTGAATTTAATTTACTAGAACAGCTAACGTAACAATCATCGTTTCTTGCTGATTGAACATCATTCAATCGTGAAATTGTTACGATTGTTGTATGCTAAAGCTACTAGGGGGCAGTGGTCGGTAAAGTGCGACTTGCGTGTCGAATTAGTGACACACATGGACACGTTGAATGTGTAAGTTTTTTGGCAAACAAAACCAATTTCATTAAAACCTTGCTGAATATTTTCTCTGCACAGTGTAGTGAACCAAAATGCTGGTATAAGACTCTTATTGTAAAGAAAATTATGTTTTTTTGAAGAACAGGAAGAATTTAGCCTTGGACATGAACTTAATGAAATTTAAAACATCTTCTTTCTTTAATTGCACAATAATTTTGGTCTCTAAATTGTTTGTTTACTTATCGATTTTAAAGCTAGATATATTTATGTGTGCTTTCGGATTTCCGTGTAGTTGTATGAAATTTTTTGTAAAAATTGAGTATATGTGATTGAATATGTTCTGGCTTCATCCTAGTTATGCAGCTCATGCATTCCAGAGGAATCTACGTAACTCGATTGTCTGTGTTACTGGAACATCATTTGACACGTTGTTTATACTACCGTCTTCAGAAATCATCTATTAGAATTTTATTTAGACATTTCTAATACACACTTACATATTTTTCCGTTATTATAATTGCTTTGCAGTATTGGCCTGCTGCAGTAGTTTTCTATATGACTTTCGGGCGGTTTCGCCTACCAATTCATTATTTGGTTCTTGATGGCGAATGCACCCTCGGTAAGTCTGCACCTTGGTATCCGCTGAGCAAGTTAACGTTCTAAAAGGACTTTACGGGCTGGGTCGTACGGTGTTATTCGCATGACATGGTCAGTCTGGGCTATATCGGTACTACATAATATCAGTTTTGACCAACGTGATGCATATTTTACATGCTCTCCTTTGTATGCCAATGATGTCTAAGTCATTGGCGAATGCCAACATCTGAACAGACTTAACGAATATTGTCTCTGTAGTTTGCATCTCCGAATCGCAGATGGTCGTTCTAGCTCTGGAGTGAATAGTAGACACGCTAGCTCAAGAATATCTCGTAGGTGGTATTCAATAACTTTCTAGAATCCCTATAACTATTGCACTCAAGCTTATTCACCATCTTGCGTATCTGGTGAAAGATAACATTCTATAAGTAATTTTTAAAATTAAAGGAACATAATGGTTTTTTGAAGATGTTTTAAAAAAGAAATGATACGTTAAACAAAAAAAAACAACCTTCAGCAGCACATAAAATAAATCGTATGAATATTTTGACGTGTAAATAGACAGTTTTAGCTCAAAGGTCACCTTAGTTTTTGGACACAGTAATACTTAAAAATGGGGCGGCCTTGCGTAGTATCAGCGTATCGGGTCTTCACACCACGAACAGGTGATCAAATCCTATTCAAACCGTCTTCCCGTAGCTGGAAGGGCTTACCTGCTACATGGTA
>KI422631.1:9882-39485 GCA_000473375.1 Anopheles culicifacies | reverse complement strand
CACCATCTTGCGTATCTGGTGAAAGATAACATTCTATAAGTAATTTTTAAAATTAAAGGAACATAATGGTTTTTTGAAGATGTTTTAAAAAAGAAATGATACGTTAAACAAAAAAAAAAAACAACCTTCAGCAGCACATAAAATAAATCGTATGAATATTTTGACGTGTAAATAGACAGTTTTAGCTCAAAGGTCACCTTAGTTTTTGGACACAGTAATACTTAAAAATGGGGCGGCCTTGCGTAGTATCAGCGTATCGGGTCTTCACACCACGAACAGGTGATCAAATCCTATTCAAACCGTCTTCCCGTAGCTGGAAGGGCTTACCTGCTACATGGTACATTAAGTTTCATACGGCCAGGTCATGATTCAAGAAAAAAAACTTTTAATACATTGATTTGGATCCATATCTTAATAGTATAACGAATTTAATTAAACAAAACATATTTAGTTTATTTGAAACAAAACCCATTTCTACTTTTTTCTTATGGATTAATTGACTGAACTGAATAGGGATCAGATAATTTTCATAGAAATAACCATTTTTGTAGGAACTTTTGAATTTTTACAATTTATAAACTCTTGTCTCGAACAGTTTGCCTACCACTGTACTGTATGTAGGATAGTTTGTAATACTGGATGCCCTGGATGGAGCGATCCTCTTCTACTTTAACAGTTCGTGCTATCAACCAATCGCCATGGCACAGTTCATCCTGCCGAACGTTCGCTAGTGTTGGGAAAATGATTCAATATTAAAATTTGCACATTTTATTTACTGGGGCCATTTAATCCCAATGGGTAAAGCGCCCGTTAAAGCTTTCCCTGGTACGCTCGAGCCATACGGAAGCGGCACCACAGTAAGTGGAAGTTATCGTGTGAGTACGATCGATGAAACAGCCGAGTGGTGTCACCGTAGTAGGAAAACTTCCGGAAAACAGAATGAATAAACAAGCATAAAACTGTTAAGATAAGCAACGCAAATGTTGTACTAAGCCACCACATCGGAACGCAGCACGTGTGACGACAATGGAATCGTGCAGAATTGTTTCCCAGCGTTTGTTCCCCTTTGCTGTTGCCCGTCCTTTCGCACAATCGAATTAGTAAGATTTTTATTTCATCCACTTTTGTTCGGATTGTTATCAATCTCATGCGGACGGATAGGTGCTGTGGAAATGTTTTGTTTTTGTTTGCTGTTTCTGGTGCGACAATAGCGCTCCGTGTTGTTTAGTGAATGGATCTTTTCAGCAAATAGAACTGAACCACATGGAAGCACACATGGTCTAAAGGGCCGATGTCACGTGTGGTGTCATTAGCACGAATGTTGTCGCAGGCATCGTCGGGAGCCATTCCGTTTTATAACCAACGGTTAGCAGCAAAGACCGTGATTTGAAGCGTGTGCTCAGCGTGGCATCAAATTGATTAATCTCTTCAAAAGCATTATATTCAGGATAGAGCGAAGGGATGTTTTAGATTTTATGTTCGTATTTATAGCTGCACGGGCTAACGCTGGTTGAGGCTAATGATCGTGTTTTCAATAATTTAAAATACGTACAATGACACGTTTTTATAGGCACATGCCATGCCATGATTTTTAAATAATTGTTGGTTAGTTCAAAAGGACAATTTTATTACGACTGTATCGTAACTTTTGATTTAAACTTGTTATTAAATATAATAATCCATAACTTAACTACAAGGCCACTAGTTTTTTATAAAAGGAAAAATGGAAAGGCTGTATCAAATGCTAGTCACAGAGATTTAAAAAATTTCGCCCCATATATAAAAGTCCTTGCTTTAATTGGCAATAGACATTCAATAACCATCCGATTTCTTCTTAATTTTGAATTTTAACGTACAGATATTGTTTGAAATTATTTTTGTAAAATTGAACCCTTTGTTTTAATTGACTACCAGCATAGCCGGTTATTCTTATCACTTTGTAATAGGAATGAAGTTTCTCTATTTCTTTCTTTTCTTCTTTTGTTTGTTTTTAGTTTGTTTTCTGATTCATAAAACTGATTCTTTAATGTACTGCTTCTTATGTTTAAATTCGTTTAGGGTTTTCAAGGCTTATTCCAAATGGATATTTGGAAATCAATAGAAGTTGTACCCGTGTTCCTCGTTTAACCTGTTCATTTTCTAGGCTTGATTGAATTAGAGGACCCTTCCACGTGGATCAAAGTGTTCAATTCGTACTTGTTGCTAGCTTGTTTTTTTTTATTGCTCGAGTAAAACTTTCTTAAATATTATTTTTATGCTTCTCAAACTTATGTGGGCAATACGGCCTGGCCGTTCTTAATGAATAAAAAAAAAAAAAACTTATGTGGGAATGCGATGGAAATTATTATTGCTTAAATTGATGCAAAAGATTACATTACAACTAATTTAACCGCTATGCAGGTCGTACCAAATATAACTTTATTTATTTAAATTATGGCATTGCGCAATAATGTTAAATACTTTTCTGGAATGTTGTAGTAAATTTTATGTCTTATTTATTCATTGAGTGTCTGTAAGCACATTAGCTCCATTTTTGTTACGAACCTAATGGTATCGGAAAAGCGAAATTGAATTACAATAAATTATTTTTTTGTGAACTAATTTGAATCTATTGGTACGCAAAACAAAATCAAATTTGCAAAAAAAAAACACACATGTTGTCCTCTAAAAACCGCATCCACAATTCACCCACCCGCCAATAGTTTGCCTTTGCAGTGGTACAGTATGCCGTAGGACACCCATTACGTGTGGTATGGAATATTAAGTGTACTTGGGAATAACGTGTAAATAGCAACCACGGGCAATCATATGTCACACACGTATCCAATATGAAAGCCACCACAACTAGCCGAACTCTGAGTGTCAGCTTCAATGGATGGACGGATGAGTGGTGTGATTGTGAGCTAGTGTGCCCTTGCAACATGCTGTGTGATCCTTGCAACACCAACAGTACTGTGACGAGACCGCGGTTGCATATGCAAAGCTTTTATGCTCGCACTCATGTGCCTGAGGCTTTCGCTTGTTTAACGTGATTGAATGAGCATAATTGAAGTGGAAACGAGTTTTACCCACACTTAGGGTATTCTCCATTTCAGCACAAAAAAGCGCAATAGGAAAATGAATGATTTAAAGCTAAACAATTAATAGGCGCCAAACGTGTACCTTTTTTCGTGTTTTGGTGTTTGTAGGCTTATATAAAACTATCTAAGTGCTAATGGAGTTTATGGCGTGTTAAATGGAGATTTATTTAAGGCATACTTAAAATGTTTTGCTTCCTAGCCACATTCACAGTTTGATAGTGTTTTAACACACTTATTTGCTCGTAAGCACGGAACCGGCTAGGCAACATCTAGATAAAAAACTTTTCCCAACATTACTGCAGCCACCGAGCCACGTGTCATCCGGTGCCATTTCAGCCACCATTCCCTGGGAACAAGTGCTGGATGAAGTATAAAAAGTGAAGCAAAAAACCAAAATACTTCCCCAAAACTCGTTCGGTTTCTGGGCAAAAAGTTCCGGTATTATCGACAAACGGAATCGCAAATGATGGAAGTGTCCATCGCTTGGACAGCATCCCCTCCCGCCAAACCTCTCAACCCCGCCGAGGGTTGGATGAGTGGATATTATCGGTGAAGTTTATTTTACTGTTCGTTTTATTTACTTTTCATTGGTTTGCTGCTTAAAGACAAAAGAACACACACACACACACCAAGAAACGATGCGCGTCACGTTGTCGCTTTTCAAAAGACCTCCTTGCCCGGGGTGGGAAAATCTGCCACCGATCACGGGATGTTGTCGTTCCGTTCTGTGGAGGAAAACCGAGAGAGAAAAAAAGAAAACAAAGCAGAAACATGAGCCACACACAGCATCCAGTCGGTTTACGAGTGCCCGAATGTGCTGGTATGAAATGATGCCGATTTTTTCGTCATAAATTTTCATCATTTCCTAGCAGTCCTGTGAGGTTGAAGTGTCTTGGTGGAGTGGTGAGCTTGGGAGTGATTCGAAAACTCCACTCGAACCATTGGTTGCGATAGTGCACGCCAACACTATTGGCACGCCGGGCTTCGTTCGTGTTCGTGGAAGGATTTGCGCTGCGTACGATTCGATTCCGACAAGTGATAAAACTGACGGGGCCAAATAGCAAATGGGTACCATAAAGGACAAATCATCGTTGCAATCGCCATCGTCATCGGCTGCATGGCCCCGATCACCTTTGCCCGTTCATCATATCGCAACCGATTCATGTGTGCTGAATCCCTGACTGAAGCGCAATGTTTTTGTATTACTCCAGAAGCGGTTACGTTTCGAGTGAAAACTTTCACTACCTTGACGGTTTGAATTAACACAAAATCTAGAAAAGAATATAGTGTTCCAATACTCACCGAGTTTTCGATTCGTACCGTAACGTCATGCATCCATTCACGGTGGGGTTCACTTGCTTGAACAGGTTGACAGTGGGATTATTTGAACGTTTCACCACTTTTCGGGCGCCACACTAAATGGTTCCGTTCCGCTTCTCTTCTGCAGCAACCTGAACATTCGCTTCCGTGGCAACGTGCTCGTCGACTGGCTGGCCAACATTTTCGTCAACATCATCACGACCATTTTCCGCAACACGATCACCAACGTCGTGTCGAACGGTGTGCATGATTTCATTCAGGCCACCCTTGATGACATGAACGGACGGCTGCGTGGACGTGCAATTAATGAGCAGGAAGCAGCAGTATTGATTGAAAATTTGAAGAAAATGCTTAACAACTAAGGAATGCGTTAACCAAGGATGCCTGCAGCGTGAGTTTGAATTTTCAGAGGAATACTTTTTCATTTTAATAAAAGAGTTGCAGTATTGGTTTTGTTTCCCGTAAAGCGGTTGTTAATGATTTTTTTACGTCCTGTTTCCAATGCCATTAACTTCTGTGAACCATAAAAGAGTAAGTAGCGTCAAACGCATTTTACAGCTGTCAATTGTATTGAGAAAAAATCAGCAACGTTTGCTTATTGTATATTAATCATCTTCCGAAATGAAAGTTCAAATATATTTTCGTTCTTTTCGAGAATCAAAATCTACTTTACAAAATCAGAGGTTTAAACTAAGATGAAGCCAAAACAATTAATCGCACGGTGTTACAGTGAGAAAAACTCATGAAAAAAACAAACCATTGAATTACATAGATTACTGAATAGAGCAATAAAACTTATACTGTTCAGCTTTTTTTAATAAAATTTAATTTTATGCTTATTTTTTTAACAGTTCAAGTTATTGTAGTGTATGTAAATATTAGTGTGTTGTAAGCGTGCTAGTATTGAGTGAATTCTATAAGTGTAAGTGTATTATAAGGTAGGTTAATCTAAGGATTAAGTACGTAGAATAAAGCAGTCGGGTTGGACCCACACTATAAACAAATTGATATATCCATTTTGATGATCACAGTAATAAAAACTGCAAAAGTCTATTTCAGAATTTTCAAGAAAGGGCTCAATGGTAGTGTCTGATATGTGAAAAACAATTACTTAACATGTATTGAAGATGTTTGTGAAACAAAAAGTGCAACCGTCTGTGTCTTGGACAGTTATTTCAGTTTTTGTAATTTTCTGATTTTCTTCGATTAAAGTACTGGGCGCCTCCATTGAATCTACAGCATGAATAATTTTCTATTGTAGTTAATGATTCAGATATTTTGACAATGTATGAAAAATTGCTCCATAATTTTTACACCCAAAAATCTTCCTCAGACGGCAGTTAAACTTCTAGATGGCTCTCGTGGCCGGCCATTAGCGACTTCCTTGACCTGCTTTTCTCCGGAACAGGATAGTCAGTCTTACGTACGGGAGAACAATCCACAAGAGATTCAATCCTCGGTTTGAACGTATTTGGAAGGTCTAGTATCTTGTAGCTTGCTTGCTTGCTTATTCTAGCTTTGACTAGGGTCTCCAAACAGCTTAATCCAACCAATGTGATTGTAGATTTACTTACGTATAGATGTACGTATAGCTGCTGGCATATTTAGTTGAATATAGTTCGAATATGATTGCTTTCGTAGAAGAAATTTAAAAATTTCTACGATTTCTGTGCACAATCATTAGTGGTAATAATTGATAATTCTGCAAAGAGTTTTGTCGAGCGAAGCATTGCATCCGATACGCCCGAAGGTATGCAATAGATTGAATTCATTCGTTTTGCTTCATTCACTAACTAGGTCGACAAATTTTGAGAATAAAAGGAAGAGTAATAAATTGTTTAAATCTCCATAAAATAGTTATCGATTTCCTCGAGGCATTAAGCTCTTTGCTGCGTTTACTTTGTTACATGGTTTTTAGGAAATCGATGAAAGTTACATGGCAATCTTTGTTTCATATGCAACGACAAAAGCAACTAGTAGAGATGCGTCTAGCTGGGTATGCAATATACAGTACATTACAGATCTGAAAGTGAAGACTGCAAAATGTGTATGGAGTGTACTACAGGCCTAATAAGGTGCTTTGAAAAATAAATGGAGTACCCCTAGCACTAGGTGAATACTAAAGAATATAGATACCTTTCCCCTAGAAATTCCAATTAGGTTTCCAATTTATCTTGTAATCGGTCAGACATTGATCTGTTTTGCGATTTTATAAATTTTATTCGGAAAATTTATTAAATTTTAAATTTATTTTTTTCCCAAACTTACTAGCTGAAACCATTGAGATCAAGCCTGTTGCAAATGTTTTGAATCACTGTGCTGAAACTTTTCGTTATAATCTTTAAAAAAGTTCAAAATCAAAGTTGTTAAGGAAAGGCATGCTAAACGAATCATGTATGGTATTACATCAACCAAAATGGTTTAAATTATGCAACACTACTCGCCACATTTATTTTATATGAAATAATACGAATAAGGAATGAAAAACAGCAATTACAATAAGCTTAACGGGCATTGTACTCCTTTACGACACTATTTTACTACACAATTTTGAAAGTTCATTTTATTACCAAAAGCTTAAAAAATTAACTTTTTTCATTGTATGATTGAAAAATTTTACCTCAAGCTTTGGCAAATGTCATCACCTACATTACATTGAGCGTACAGTGAGCGTTTTATTATTAAAATACTTTATTTACAGATTTGGTTTTGATTTTTTCGACATGTTTCTCCCCAGACGCTTCAGATAGTAATCAAGAGGGAAGTTGCATTTCCAGTTTATCGTCTTTATAATTGTAAAAAAGAAACCCACCATCCCTCGGAATTAGAATATACACTCGGTAAATAAATAAACTTAACTGTGATTTTTCTACGTCTTTCCCTAACGAAAAGCGATTTTCTGTTTCTCTCGCATCCCATTTTTTGTCTGCAAATGTATTTGTGAGTGTTTAATTTAATGTTTTTACTTACATATGCCGTTTCCTCTAATCTACACGTCATGTAGCTTTCGTTTCGTGTTTTCTGCGTCCCGGGCCTGTGTGCGTAAGTTGGCTATGAATATCACAGCTAGAAACTGTGAAAATGGCTTGTAAAACGTTTCCTAGCCATAGTTTGCCAACAACAAATATTTTGCTATTAAATTTTTCCCTTTTGTAAAAACTTATACGTTCAACGTTTCCTGCAGTGAGGCTCAAAATAGTTATTCCAAAAGATTGTTCTTCCTTTTTTCAACTAGCTCACGTATGTAGTAAATTTGCTTTTCATTTTAAATCCCATTTTCACAAATAATTGTAAACCTTTTTTAACTCTTTTAGAAAATAACACGAACATTATGAAAATGTTTACCAGTAGAAAAAAAACCATATTGCCACAAAAAATCAGGAAAACGCTTGCAACTCTCAATTCCTGTTTACATTCGGCTAGGAAATGACAGTGAATCGGATGCTTTCAACTTGCCATGCCACACTGCAAACGGTTTAGCTGCCTCGTGTCGTGCGTGGAGCTTACTCTGATTACCCTTCCGAAATCGATATGATTCGACCAGCATTCCAGCACTCCGGACGCATGACGGACAGCTGTCAGACTTGATTCGAGGTTCGCATTTTGGCAGATTGGTTGGCAAGGACATGTCGGCCAGTACTCCCAGTACTGCACTGTATACCCATTCGCAATTTGAACCATCAATCTTGATCGTGCAGAACAGTTTGAAGTTGTCAGAGCATCCCGCAGGCACCTCACATGTCCCATCCTCGTTACGCTAATGATGAATGGAAACTACATTGATGGTTGGTGCGTCCTAAACGGCTCCTATCCGGTATCCTCTACTTTACATGTTTCGAATCTGTGTTTTTGTATTTATTTTATCTTTAAAAAAGAAAATATCTCAAAAAAAAACCCAAAACATTGTCCTGAATAGTTTCGCCACATTTTGTTTATCTTCCAACGACAGGTGGCCTTTGACTAGTGTGAGTTCATCTCGAAAAACAAACAAAAAATCCTACAAATTTGTTCTACACTCCCATCCAAGCTCGTTCCCATTCCACTTGGCTTTGAACAGTTTCACTTATCATACATCGATACACTCACCTTACAAAACCGCAACATCTATACAGTGTCTGTGAACGGATACATTCGGCAAAAACCGTAACATAAAAACCCGGTACCATTTGTTTGCCAAACGTTTGGCATTTGACATCGAATCGATTTGCCGCACAGACTGCGTCGCTTATTGGATTGTAATTAACAATTTCAAATTGCACACATATATGTATATATACACACATCCTCACACACACACACACTCTGTATGTGTGTGTGTTTGTGTATCTATTTTCCTCTGGGTCACTGGTCACTTAAAATGGGTTCAATTATTGCCATTCGCTTGACGCACTGTTTAACTTGGGCTTTGTTGTTGCATCATGTCACATACCTTGCTCTATGTAGCTGTTTTAAGTTTTCTAGTTTAATACATTCCTTCAAACATATCGTGCATGTTTTTGGTTTCATTTGTCCTAATTACGTCCTAGGTACTAATTTTCTTTCTGTTACAATTTGGCTTACGATAAAATTCGAACAATGAGAATACAACAAAACCTTCCCGCATAGAACACATTCCTAGGCGGAGGATTCTTCCTTTTAACCACTTTCACCTGTTTGCTTGTTTGTAAGACCACAACATTCTTCCCCGGGCAGGATCATCAACGAGACGTGAGAAAGGGAGAGATAGAGAGAGATCGAGAGTGAGAGTGTGTTTGCATGGGTGTGAGAAAGTTACACGGAAACAGCTTATCCCACTAATGTTATTTTTTTCTTCTTTTTCTCTTCTTCCGTCCTCCTTCTGTACTCAGAGCGTACTGCATTCCCGAAGACGGTTCGATCTGCCACTGCGCTGGACGCTCGCAAAAAGGTATAGCAATGGCATTACCGTGATACGAGCCGGAACACAGTCTTAGTGCAGAGCGAACACAATGATACCACTCGGACGATAAGCTCCCCGTTTGACGGTTTGACGCGCTTGAAATACTAAGTATGACTCGAGCAGATGGGTCGTACATCCATCTGCCGGTGTACCAGCGTGCCGGTACCTAGCACTCGTATCTCACTCGTAATATTGTTTGGTTTTGTATTTATATAGCTCGACCATGGAGCCGTGGCTCTGATCTAACGACGGATTAGTTGTGTGATGTCCCGGACGCGACACATTTCAGCTAGAGCAGGCAGAGCACGAGTGCCTCCGGTCAAGGTTTTGTGTCGTGGGTGAAACCAAGTTTAATTAGCTTTCGCAAACTTGTCTCACAGATACACCAGGTCCCCGGTCGGGGCGGTCCCACATTCACCGATCTTGTGCTGCAGGGTAGCAGCATCGGTGGAGATGGTGGCGTCGGTGACGGCGGTTGTGGTAGAGGAACCATCGGAGGACTCGGTGATGGTGGTGGTGTGATGCTTCCTTAGCAGGATAATGCTGTAGTTCTAGAAACAGTACGTCCGATTGGGTGGACACATTACGATGGTGTCCTCCAGTTCGCTAATCGTTGGTTCCTTGTTTTTGAGGATGGATTGTGGATGATGCTGTTGCTGTGGCGGCGGCTGCTGCTGTTGCTGACTCGAATGGGATGAGGAGGTACAGGAGGAGGTGGTTGACAGTTGGGACGGGTGTTGCTGATGCTGTGCGGCAACGGTGTGGCTCTGCACCGTAGTACCGGAACCGGGCGGACCGGACGTAGCGATAAGAGCCGGCTGCGTAGGAACCGGATGTCATCCGTAGTAGTATTGCGCGTTGGTCGCGCCTCTACTGAGACTGCGGGGCGTATTACCATCGTGGTCGCTCGATAGTCGGCGAAGTGTTTGCGTGCCAATGACGGAACCGCCCAGGAACGCGGGCGGTAGCTGTTGCGAGGCTTGATGTGGCCTCGGCAGAGTTGTCATCGCTGCTAGTGGCGTTCTAATTGCACCTGTCGGAGAAAGTGGCGAGTTTAGGTTTTGATTAAATATGTATCACAGATATTGTCCTAAATTCTTTTACTGGATAGCTTTTCAAAAGGTTCCGTTTCTTTTAAGATTTATTGTTTGCACAAAACCTTCTTGGGGTTTTATTTTGGTGCACCATTCCCAAAACGGATCAGGAATGTTTGTATCTTCGCTGCATTCCAGTGCCCAAAATTCCCAACCCTTAAAGCAACATTCCGGAAGAACCGAAATTGTGCAAAACAGGGAAAGAATTGCACGAACCTGGCTCGTAAATTCCCAGTAACCAATTGAACAAGCAAAGGGTATGAATTTTTAGCTAATTAAAGTCAACGCATCGACAATGTTTGCTGTGCCCGCAACGCTCTCAGAGGGTTTGTGAGGATCATTGGAGAATGGGTTATGTTTTTAGCCAAAAATGACTTCCACACCGTTGAGCTAATTAAACATCTCAAACCATCGAAAACAAGCGCTCGGGAAAATACGAAAAACTGTAACAGCAACCTTTACCCTGCCTCGAAGGTGTACGGTTCAGAAAGGTGCGAATGAATTAAAATATTGCTCTAAGTGAATGGTGAAAAATTAAAGTCAACGCCAGAACCAACCCCGTTTTGGGACAATGTTGGGCAAAAACAGGGTGCGTTGGGCAAATGGCACATAACAGAATGTTACACGGAGTCTAACATCATCTCCAACAAACGAAGCGGTAAGCACTTTAAGGTGAGCTTAAGCACCGTGGGAGAATGCGTTCCATTGGAGGACTGTTAGTGCGAAGAGCAACAACAGAGCTCAATAAATAAAAGGATGGTTTTAAGGAAGGGTTTTACCAGCATGCGAGAGATGGTTTAACGTCATAGCTGTAGCCTGAAGGAATTGGTTAAAGCGTACGAGGTTTTTTGCGGCAGATAATGCGTGCAGATAGTTTTAAAGTGGAGAAAGATGTACATAATTGATCGCACACCAGTGTGAGTGGGTACAATTTACGCTTTGGCAGCTTGTTCCTTCCTTTATCTTCAGCTGATTAGTAAGTTTTAATCTGCGACGGGAGCCACTATTGATGCTGGTTGCTGAAGGCTTTAGCTTTTGGGGTTGACAAGGAACAAGCTCATGAAATATTCAAATCAACTGGCAGGTGAAAAAGTTATTAGTAAAAGTAACATATTTACTAGAGCGCTATGGTGTGTATCGTTTTGAATATGTATTAGTTTGTTTACTTTATTTGTTGTTAGTTTAATTTCAATAAATGTTTCTATTCCCTTTTTCGTTTTAACCTATACTAATGATGGCTATACAAGCTTGATGTTATTCTTTTACAGCCCACGTATTTTTAAGTCATATACAAATGTGCGGTTTCCTTTGTCTATTTGCTATTCATATCAATGTTCAAATTCTTATAATGCAATGAAAATGGCAGATACATCCGCCATCGAATAGGTTTGACATATTACACGATCCGGAAGGAACGTTTCTAAGGATATCGGCTTTTTGTTGTAAATTTGTTTGGAATGATGGGCCAGTTCAACATAATTGCCCTTTGATATTTTCTTAACCTTTTGCTGTGCCTTTTCGAAATTCTAACATTTCAAGTTGAGAAACCGGCACATAACGTTTGAAGTAATATTTTTACATTTATATTTTCTTCCTCTTTTTCTACGGCTCTGCAACCCTGACATGTCTTGAGATGAACCCTGCCATTTCTGACTTCCGTGACTTGAATGTACCCGCAACAGGATAGTCAGTCCTGCGTACGGGGGAACGGCCCAAATGAGATTAGAACCTCGGTCCTTGCCCGTTTGAAAATCGTCGGTGCTCCTCGGCCACCGAAACGCTCCATTTACATTTCCAGCAGGCTTAAAATTGAAGGTAAGTATGGAAACGTTATGAGTCACATGCGTAGGAATGGCAATCGGTAGGAGCGTGAGTGATCGGTGGAAAAGCTTTCTGAATAATGTGAATAATGAGAAGAAGGGAACGTCTCTGATATCACAGCTGTCCTATAACGGACTGGTTTACGAAACGAAATCTCCAAGCAGGACTTACTTGTACAGCATAGAAATCTTGAATGAATTGATTGTGCAAAAGTATAACTAGGATCGTCTAAATGTGACGAAAAAACAGTAAGTAACGATTCTTTGAAATCCAAATACGTAATGAAGCTTCCTGATCATACATCAATCTTTTCGGCTGAAGCAATGTTCATAGCAGCTGTTGAAAAGGGCCATCACTCCAAAGCTTACTTTAACCTTACAGATAATGCAAGTGTCTAGGTTGTCATACAACACAGAAGATCCAAAGATCCATACATACAAAAATCTCGATGATTATCCTCACATATCAAATAAAATCTTCTATAGAATTCCAAATCACTTGAGCAAGAATGAATATGATGAAATCGTCGCACTATTTATGAATATTAGAAGAAATAGGTTACCAAGAATGGAGAAAATATCGACTTAGGAATATATAGAAATCGAAGAGATTTTCAAATGACTTACGATGGTTGGAAATTGAAAACAAAAACTTGTCTCTTTCTAGAGCTACCAAAAAGGGGTTAAGAATTTCAAAGCCCAATTTAAAGCCTTCCTTTTTAAAATAACATTAATCAATCTTTCGGGATGCATGCATCCAATTCAATTTTTAACAGCTTTTTTAACGTTTTAAATTAAATAATTCAAATATGGTGGTATATTTTATGAGATATTTTCTGATAACTGAAACAAATGACAGCCAAATTCTGGTATGATTCCTATAATGTTATAGACCTCTGAATTTTTCAAAACTAGCCGTAATTTACGACAACATTTAACAATTCACTAAAGATGTAAAGTTTATCTTAAAAAATCAAAGAGAAAAATAAAATTTTAACAATTTAGTTTAGATAATCCATTTTGTGTGCATCACAACTCATTTACTGCAATGCTGATAAATAAAAGTTAAGAGGTGAATTAAGCCTCATTGGCCACATTTGGTTGCAATACCAATAGCTATAGTTCTCATGGTATGTCGAACGCGAACGTCCCGTTTCGATTACTATTGTACTTGTTTTGATGTGATGGTATGTTGAGTGTTCTTTAGCAAATGAATGTTTGCATATGTTGAATGATGAATGAATGGTGCAACATTCTATCCATGTCTTATAGTAATCGCTAATGATAAATAGAAAAAAAGAAGGCATTACAAAGCAAACTATTTGCATTTAAATTATGTAATAATACGCATGGCTGCTCACTAACACTCTACAGTCATCTTCACATTGTATTTAGATGCATTTTGATCCGACAGCCAACGTCATATGCTTCTAGTAAAATTGCATTTAAATGACTTCTCGTTCTGATGAACGGTCGTAGTACGACTGCATGGTAAAGCATGGACTCTAAGCTGGGTCCATAGAACTTACCTATACTCGAACCCAACTGCGACGGCATGATGTTGATGGGACCGCTAAGATATCCTGGCGGCTGGGACGTGCTCATGATGGCACCCATGGAGCACGGCGGCACGAGCATCGTGGTAGAGGTGTGTGAAATGTTCGACGGCCCCAGATTGCCGTACGGTCCCGGCGATGGCGTGTACGGTCCATAGCTCTGGCGAGATGCAATACAATCGTTCCGATACCGCGCATCCGTTGGGTGGCAATCGTGAAAAAAGTAGCCACACGCCGGAAGTGTGAGAGCGTGAAGAGAACGTGCAAATGGTAGACAGGTTTGATTAGACTGGGGCGACCTTCGTACGTACGCCAGGAAGAAACCAGGAGCAAGACAGGGGAAGTATTTCCGCATACGTATACTTACATCGCTACGCGATACACTCGGCACTGGCAGTGGCGTCTGCAGATCGATATCCGCATCGATTTCCGATATATCGTCGGTGAAGCCATTCGGGAGCGTGGTTTCGCCGGTGTTGGAAGTTTGGAATTTATCGTCTCCATCCTTCGTCGTACGCCGCCGTTGCACCAGCAACCGTCCGATCACGATCAACACACAGAGCAGGATGGCGACCGTAACTGCCACGATAAGGTACAGGTAGAACTTCTCCTGATTTTCTGCTCGGTCGCATGATGTGTTGCCGGGAGCGCAAGGTTGTCGTCAATATTTTATGCCGCAGCAGCACGCCACGCAAGATGAAGTAAAGCGGAACGATTGAAAATGTCATGAAAATGGAAGAAGAAAAACAAAACAACGGGAGAAAAATGAGAACATGTAGACTGGAAGTGTCGAAATGCCGAAAGCTTAAATTCTTCCTTATTCGGCCACATTTGAAATCGCATTTCCCAAAACGGTATTTTAAAGGCAGAAAATATTGATAAATTTCAATTCGTGTGTACTTTTTTATTCCGGCCAGATTCCTGTCGGCAATACTAAATAATCGTTTATTACCGGAATTCTTCCAGGCAGCCTACAGTTTTTTTTTTTTTGTTCTTGTATGACGGCCTGGCCGTATTAGACTTAAACTACCACGTAGCAGGTCAGTCAGTCCATGCTACGGGGGGACGGTCCGAATGGGATTTGAACCCCGGTCTGTGGTGTGAAGGCCCAGCGCCGAACCACTCTCCCACCGGGCCGCCCCAGCCTACAGTTACTAACATATAAATAACCCTCCCATATGTTTATTAGGTTTACATATAAAATGATCTCATATCAGTTCAAAATATTTTTTATATTAATATTCAGAACCTGTAGCTTGTTTTATGTTACCATTTAATATTAATAGAACCATTTCATCTAGGACTAAACATTCTTTTTGAAAATACAAGTCCAAATGAAAAGACCATTGCATTGGTTCTGCTAATATGGTTTGATTGAATTCCAACGAAAAACTAGTTATAAATAAAATTTGAACGATCAGAGTGAAAGTTTGAACGTGAGTGGTCACATTCTCTTGAATACTTGAATTCATTTGAAAATAGCCTTGTTTACATAAGCAAAATGAATATTTCTGCATGTGTCATCCGATATGCTTTAACAGTCACAAATTATTTTTTTAGGATGCTAACGTTATGGAATTGTGCTGGTTGTTTGTTTAAATATAAAGAACAGGTAAATAGAGGCGTAAGTGTTTTTCATGAAGTTTTGATCGCAAGTATGCGAAACCATTTTGATACGTATAAAATGTTCTATAGAAAACAGTTGGTCAGTTTAAAGTTTTGCTATATTCTACTGATAATTATAGATTGAAAAAAAAACTTACATTCAATAATAATCAACCATTTCATGCTTATTTTCAGGTTTTTATCGAACTCTATGCCTTTAGATTAACGGCAAGGGAAATTTTCCTTCAAATTAAAAGACTTCCCAAACCATATGCGCTTCTAATGCTGAAGTTAATATTAACAGGCGGTAAGTTTCCTAAATGGTGAAAATAGTACCGAGTACTTTTCCGTCACGACTCGATCTTTAGAGAAAATAATTTTAAGGGTAAAGTTGGACCAAGTCGGCTTAAATCGTCAAATTGAGTTGATTTTGTTAACATTTTTGAGTCACTTCAACATACACTAATCAACAAGATATGTGCGCACGACTTGTATTCATAAGAATTTTATATTCTTAGCGAATCCTTGCCTATAATTAACTTTGATTTTGGGTTTCCTATCCATGTTGTTTGTTTAATGGCCTCTATTGGCATTTGTTACAAACAAGGAATGGATTATATGTAATTGGAATAATTTTCCATAGCGATTACTTCTGGAAGAGAGGTCTGTTAAATGATTACATTGCTGTGAATTATACCATTTTTTTATGAAGGTCAGACGTTGTGTATGGCTTATTGTTATGAATTTACGCAAATCAATTTGACTTTTCTTGTCCATTGAAATTCGTTGTTTGCAAAAAACCAAAACTTCTGCTTCCTCTTCATTCCTGAAACTATTGAAACACTAAATCTTATTTTATCTAAATATATATTAGTTATGGAAGTTGCAAGTAAAATGCGATGCTTTATAATTTAACTCTAAATTTATCAGACATCTCAGTGTTAATACCAATGATATCGTTTTAAACAACATCATTATTTTCAAACAAAAACCGCTTAAAGGATCGATTTTAATTTCACACAGTGTACAGCAGGTACTGTATGTTTGCCACGAATGAGGCCGTTACACGGACGGAGTAAAGGGATTGTTAGCGCACTGAACCATTTAATAAAATAATTTGCTCTGCAAATACGGTTGTCTTGAGAAATTGTTTTTCATGAATGATCAACAAAGAACTGGAGCACAACGATTAAGCAATGTGGAAGTTGGAGTCATATGTTCATATTCCTCAGAAGTATGAGAGTTTCGATTGATTTCCGCTCTAATTAGTTTAAAAAGAATTATATCCCCTTGTGCGTGGTAGTGGTTTTGTAGGCATTTCATTATTTTATAAGAAGTTGAGCTTCGTGCATTTAAAAAAATATTAACATCCTTCCCATTCCAGAAGCAAAGGATCTCGTAAAAATATATCACCAATAGCTTTACCATACAGGAACGTACTTTAAATTGACCCAACAACGTTCGATTCACGGTAATACGGTCCCATGGCTGAAATATTCAATCTCACCGGCAAGTACTTACGCTTCAAATATTGACGAATTTCCCACCAAGCAAACAAAACCGGATAATCGTTTCGATCACTGCTGGAAGGTTTCTGCACGCTGCGATGCGTATTGTCGCTTTCACCATTGGGATCAAAACCATTCATAAAATCGTTTCTTTCGGACACACCCGGAATCTGTACCGTACTGTTGTACGCCGTCCGCTCATGGTTCACAATCACCTCGCTAGGTGTAGAAAAGTTGACTAATTTCTTATCCGTAGGAATTCGTGCCGGCGAATTCGGTTCATTACGTATTTCGGGGAAAACGATGGGATTTTGTTGATTAGCATGGTTTTCTACCCTGCTAGTAACACCTTTTTTCGACCCAATCCTGATCGATCGTCCTGATGCAGGATGGAGTCCCAGTGGAAGAAAGAGAGGGAGAGTAAGAGCTGTAATTCTAATGGCAAACATACAATGGTACTACCGTCAACCATACTGTGTGGGTTGATTCGTGATTTGAGGTGTGTCAGATTCAACGAAAGTATGGATTCAATTGTATTTGTGTATGAAGCGTGTCAAAAGGCAATAGCACTGCAATTACAAAATAGGTGCAGCATGTGTTGTGGTGCATGTGTGCCAACAAAGTTGAAATTATTTACTAGAGTAATGGTACAATATTTGCACGATAAATATTGATGATTGAATTGGAACTAGCTCATCATTATCTTTCTCAAACTAATGTCATAATGAATGCTTTTAAATAAATGAACTAATCGTGGTAATTTGTCATAGGAGTTCGATTGTGTCCATAGGATGTAGACGATCGAGCATCAATAATATCTGTAAGCCTCATCCCTCTTTAAACGAGACTCATATTCACCAACTTACCGACAATTCTCTGCTCCTCGTATAAAGACTTCGAATCCGTTATCCACACCCAAATTACCAACCATGTCCACAGAACAACGGTTTTATGCCCAAACGTTCCACTATCACCAACCTTATGCATTGTGCCTTTTTATTCTCTCAACCTTAATCGTCAAGTCGTTGAAGGCGGCTTTTGATAATATTCTTTTGAACGTCCTACTCGCTTTTTTTATGTTTGGCGATTTCGTTCGTTTCTCCTTGGTATATCGAACAAAGTTAAGGCTTGCGACAGTTTTTAAGAAGCATTTGACGGTCTTTCTGGGGTCGTGTACTATTCTAAGCCCTCTGTTGTTCAACCTGTTCATTAACGACTATGTGTCTGTTCTATTACCAAACGGTCATTCGATCCATCTAAAATCTAAAATCTTGTTTCTTATGTTCGGTTACTCTTCTCATAAGATCGATCGAAATTATTTCGTTTGTAGCAATACTGTGATTGAGTCGTTTTTCTTTACTAAATGCGCTAAGTGTCCTCTAAGTCTTAAAACGTTGTTTTGTTGTTTGGTCCGATCTTCTTTGAATCACGTATCAATGATTTGGACTCCTTCTACAACTACTGCAATAGGTGCACAAAAGCATGCAGCTAACCTCTTTGTTCTATTTCAGCAAGGATATTTTGCGGCATTGTCCCTCTATCTCGTTCACGACATCAAAACGAGGCAGTCCATCAGCAGTTTTTTTTCGCCAATCTTTTCTCACACAACCTTGATGCTCCTTCCCTCCTGTCACCTTCCTTTCATCTTCCTACTCGTCCCACCTATTACAGACAAATTGATCTTTTCTTGACGACACTTTTGGTTTTTAATAATTTTGTCTAACCATTTAATTGCAATCTTCCTGAATCCCAATTCTCTTTTCACCTCCGCTATCTAGACGCAACTCGAAATATCTCCTTCTACGCAGCTGTTGCACTTATTTTGTAAAGACATTCATTGATATAAATTTTAATAAGTTGCAAACAGATTCCTGAAAGAATGACTTTGACAAGGCTTTAATTAATCCATTGCAAATTTGCTTGCTTCACATTGCTATCCTGGGATCGTTTGCTCCACTATCGGATCAGGTGTTTACGACCTTTTCCATTATACTTAACATTTCTAGCTAAATATATTTACTTTTCCACATAACCAGTGAATCCATCATTGCTCCGGGTTAACGTTCTGGATGAAATTTTAGTAACAGTCGTGGCGATGTTAATAAATAAGCTTTGGCCATAGTCTCGGCTATTAATCAATAGCCCGAACCTTCCCTTCGCGGTTAATTCTTGCGGTAGATTATCGACGTATAATGTTTGGCCGCTGTAGAATATGATATATCTTAACAACATTTTCTTGAGTTACGGGATAATCGCTACTTTCAAAATCAATAAATAAAGTCTTTATACATTTCGGTGTTTTGATTTGCTTTCTACTATTCTTCACCTTCTTGTATTTCATGCCCCCCAGTAAGTGGACCATCAGTCATTTAAGACATTATTTAAAATTAAAGATAACTTTTAAGTGAATTTCATATTCCCTGTACAAGTCACTGAGATAAGGCAATTTGATCACTTGAGGGCAAACTTCCAACAGGCGATCAAGTACAATAACTTGATGGCTAGAACCAAATCCAGTTCCAGAGGTCACGACTAGGAAAAAACTGAACTAAAAGATGATGTTGGCGAAAAAATGTATGCTATGTTTGGTAGACATCCCATTATTCTTCAATCGAATTATTTTCACTCCATTTTCACTAAAAATTTGTTTCTAACAGTCCTCGTGAGTGTATTGAATATTTAGAATATGTTTTTAATGAAACAATTATATTGAAGTTTTGTAAAAGAATGGTGCACGAATGATTTATATTTCATTTTGTTCAAAGATGTAACCTTCTAAAAACAAGAACCCAATTGCAACGTGACGTTTTACGTATTACTCTTTTTTGTAATGAATGTATCATTAAACTTTGTGACTTACAGCTTTACCATTCTTCAATGGAATAAACATATCATTAAACTTTCGTTAGTTAACTCCCTCAAGCAATTATGAGGGAATATACAGTTCGAAAGACTGACAAAGCCAACCTATCACAATAACAACAGTGTGTTTACTTCGTGTGGCAAATGAATGCTGAGCGCTAACGTGCTGAGAATGCAAGTATATGGATTAAGAAACACCCGTACAGAACAATTCAACAGTCAATCCCTTGTGCACGGTAAAAGAAAAGTGATGGAAATTTTTAATTAATTTCCTAGCCTTAATTGCATCAAGAAACCAGTTCGGTTTGTGAAACCGTATGGTGTGGCTAGGAAGTTATTTAGCAGCCAGGCAGTGTAGTTGCTGGAGCGTATTTTCTTCCCCTGCACCTATTGTTGCGAGTTCGCGGGCACGTGAAGCTTTCAGCCAGATCAGGTTGCTTGCTAGCGAGGTTCAGTTTTTTTTTTCGCTTCTCTGAATAGACGAAATGGAGTGCAAGTTCACACCGGTGCGCTGATTATTTTCGGTACATCCCGATCTAGGTCGAGCATTCGCTCAACGTGTGGATGGAAACACTTAGCAGAATACATAACGGCATTACGTAACCTGTCACGTAGTACATCTTCAAATTAGCCTGGATTTTGCCCGTTCTGAGAAAATGTTGCGCCGTCTACCGGTTGGCGCACGGTGCCGAAGCACTAATTGGTTTATGCTCTCGCTGGGCACGGTTTTGGTTTTGGTAGCATGTTAATTTACTGTACCCCGGAATGTATGTGTGTGTGGTTACAGGGGCAGGCAGCATGGGAAACGCAACAGTAGAAAAAGATACGTTTGCGTTTGCCAAGAGAGGACAGCAAAGTGCTGTACGGTTTGTTTCCCATCTGTTGGTGCAGTAACGGACTCATGGTAAGGGTTCTTACTTAGAGTACTCTTCAGCAAAGTTGACCGGTGGCATTGTTTCTGGTCAGCCGGTGTACGTGCCACTGTTGCTGAATGAATTTAAACGCCATGGCCAGGGAAAAGGTATCACAATGTGTTCCGCTTAGTGTTCTGCACAATTTGCTGTGCAAATAATTCACTATAAACATTTATCTTACACGGAGGTATATTGATGTTTGGAGACAAATAAATTAAATCATGAGTGCATTCGTTTCTAGCTTTCGCTGTGCAATATATAATGATTCTTCAACGACGGAGGTATATTGATGTTTGGAGACAAATAAATTAAATCATGAAAGTATTCGTTTCTAGCTTTCGCTGTGCAATATATAATGATTCTTCAATGAATTCTCACTATAAGAAAGAATTATGTTTCACAGTAGCTTAAAAATAACAAGCACCATTTTTTAATTTTCTCCTACCGATACCTCAAAGGTCTTAAATTATTGTTTATCGAGCTACTCATGCTCTACTGCATAACTTCGCCGCATATGGTCATTAATCGTATTACGATGCCTACCAAAGTTCTAAAGTAAAAGGATCTATTAATCTTCGGCGTGTTCCGGAGCAATTGAGCAGATGGTTTACCAACAGAAACCACTGCTTGGATAATGTATGTATCATTAGCTCCATTTGCCGTTGTCGGAAGGTGATTCCTATTTCCTCTAACAAGTCCTTCCCACAAACTTATCTCTCTCTCTCTTCATGAAGAAATGAGTCCACTGATTCCCATACCAACATGCAACGGGAAGTTTAAAGCAAACACCAAACACCGGTCACTGACAGGACAGTGACATGGGCAGACAAACGAAGTCGTTTCCGCGTGGGAGAGTGGGGAGAGGCGATACGAACGGTTTGGTCAGGCTCTGCATCCTGTGACAATGTGGCCAGTACAACAGTCAGTTTCCTTTCTAACCGTTTTTTTGTTTTGTTTGTTGTAGCACTCACTACTCCAACACGGTGAACCGGGAATTAATACAAACTTGCCTACAACAATGGACGGATGTATCCAGTGAATGGTGGGGTGAATTGTCGCACTGGCCCATCGCAGGATGCTGGCACAATAAATGGTTTTCCGGCCGCCTGTTTTCATTCCCAAAGCGCTGTTGTGCTGCTTTGGCGGGCTGGCATATCCCGTGTATGCGTTTTCTCCACTCTCCTTCTCTTCCTAGCATAAACCCCCTGGCCGGGGTGACACAGGATGAGACAATTTATTTTGGCCACTGGCAACAGCAGCAGTAGCAGCAGCACCAAGCGACGGCTTTAACGGCTTGCTTGGGAATTTGCTGCACATAGCAAAATGGTTATTTTTCAGCTGTATAATAGCCTGTCCGGACTGTTGTGGTTGTCGGTTTTGGCAGTTGCTGTATGTGTTTGTGCCCTGTACGCTTTACCTTGTTTGGTTCTAAGCTTTCCTTCCCGACCAAAAGGGGCTGAGAAAAACGTTCGCTCGTTTGCTTGCAGGGGACACCATTAATGCAATCGAGGTTTGCTATATCCTTTTGCGTGCTTTTTTTGCCTTTGTGCCTCGTTCATCCTCAATCCTCAATCACAGTGTCGTTGTGGCATCGGGCTCGCTACAAGGATCTAGATTCGTGATTTGCCTGCCCTGGGCATGGGACGATAAAAGGGGAAAGTTACTCACAAGAAACACACTTTCCAAAGGATTTGGAGGCTACGCCACCCGGCAGATTGTAGCAGCAATGTCGAAATGGAGTTTACTTGAAGGAAGCTATATTTTCACCCATTATGTGGTGGCTGGTGACTTCTTGAATCACTGCAATCTTGTTTGGCGTAGCACTTCAGGCGCAGGTTCATAGTGGATAGTCAATTATAGGTAAATTGCAAAACGAACGCGTTGTTGTACTACGAAAGTGATCTCTTGGATATTATGATCATTCGGAATTGACGTTTTTAGAAGGCATAGTTTTTTACGCGTCTTGATTCAGTTTTATTTCTGCTATCAAATAAAGATGAAGAGATTGTATTGCTAATTCGTAATGGTTTCCCTTTACCAACAGAATTATGTTCATTCATACTGGTTTCAATTACCAATGGAGGCGCCTGGTGGTTTTTGGCGAAAAATTAATAGTAGCAAGGTTTTGTTATGAACCATGTTTCTTGGAAATTATTATAAGAATTCAGCTATTAGCTTGTTCGGGTGTGAAGTTACGCTGATTGAACAATAAGAATTAATTGGCAGGCAAAGGATTTCGGACACTGCCTGTTGCCTGTAGCATCAAATAACATTGCGAGAATCACTTGCTTTGTCTGTTAATCATTACAGCAGCTCATAAACTTTGGATTATTTACAAACCATTAGATGAGTATGATAGAAATTATCTTCCGGCTCTTTAAATTTCCTCCGAGGAATTATCGAGCCGTTACCGAATGATATATTTGGATCTGATGTTACGGTAATTGACCATTAAGTGAATGTTGGTATAGGAAGAAAAAGTACGATAAGCTCAAATATTTTTTATGTTCTCCAAATAAATAATCATTGATCGTAATGAAAAGATCAACAAATGTTTTTGTTTAATGATTTATACAATTATGGAGATATGGCTTGACCGGACGAAGACTCGGTATGGTTTTATCCCTCCCTTGATGAAATTAGAGCAGCACTGTTATAAACCTGAATGAATGCAAAACAATATAAATGTGATGGATATTTCACATTATGATTTTGTGTGGTGCAAATGGTTTGGTAAACCAAATTAAGAGGCAGTCTTTCCCCGTTGGGTACAAGTTGGCCTACACGAAATAACAGGTTCTGTCGAAAGCGTAAGTCACATGTCAAGCATTGTCCTGTTTACAGGTGAATACATCCAGTAGGTAGTCCAAGGTTTATGAATATGCAATAAATTTGACAGTTTAAATTGTTGCACCAGCTTCCACAAAGGGGATCGTGGGAGGAGTCTTGAGGAAAACTATTCTCATTAGAATTTGACAGTCTAATTTGGCTAGCCAGTTTGTATGGAAACCAAGCCGCGAATCATTCAATTCCAATAGTAAACGGATTCAATAGTCCTTCGACGGATGTATTGAGAAGTTGTCCGAAACTATTAAGTACTGAGCATCAAGATTCTGAACAGGGCTTATTCTCGAAAGTGATAAGGTGATCTAGTTAATAAGCATAAGGGAAAAGTCACTAGTGATGGCCGCACCAACGGCTTTGGAGAGGGCTTCGAGTGGCTTTTCAAAATTAATGCAATCATTAACAAAAATCCCCAGTGATTATAAAAGGTATACCAGAAATCTAACATAAGAAAAGTTTAGAAACCTGGAAGAGACTGTTAGACAAATGCTATGCAATCCGTAGAGATCTACATCCATGGTGAAAGGGTAGGCAAATGAGTGCAAAATATTTGTTTTGTTAAATTATTGTTTTACACAATGTTTATAACATTTGTTCATTTTTTTAAACGAGGTTACAAAACAGTTGGCCGTTACTTTCAAACTTTGGCAAGTCGAGTATCAAACTTGAAAACTGTTAACCCTTTTAAAGATTAAAGCTTTACTTGCAGTCCTTTATAAAAATAATTATTTTCTGTTGAATTATGCAAATTTATATAGACTTGTAGAAATTCACGACCTTTTTTTAATTGTGTATAATACATCGCTGAATGTGTAAATAATGGACAACATGGAGTGCGTGAAACAAATTAATTGTACAACAAACATTGCAGAAAATGCACTCGAATTAATTTGCATGGTTTTGACGTTGCCTTCTAATTTGAAGCTTAATTTTCCACCCTGCGAAAATAGCAGCCAAAACCCTATCGTTATAAACTTTGTCGACTTACCTCCGAACGAGAAATCATCATCGTCCATAAGGTCGTGAATTGAGCGGGGCGGCGAAGCGACCGTACTGCTCGATGTGCCGATGTAGATGGGAACGTCCGAAACACGGCCATTCGTCGGTCCACCTTGGAGCTTCGGTGCCGGACCAGGTGGTGCGGCATCTGATTCGCGGAAAAACTGGTCCTCATCGTACAGCTCGTCCTGATCCTGTTCGAGGTCACTTTGCAGCGGTTCGTCCGGTTCCGGTGCAGCTTCGAAACGGTCCTTCAGCACCTTTCTAGGCACTGTGAATGAAGCAGAAATAAATGAACGATAAGCATACTGCGTGTCATGTTTCGAACCGTAACGTTCAACGTGTACAGCGCTGCATTTTCCCATCCAGCTCGGGGTTGGGCGGAAAGTTTTATCAGCTATTTTTCCACCATCCACACACCGGAAACCGAAACTCTGGTGGATCGGTTTCGGGCGTTGCTTCTCCCGCACCGGAGCGATAGGAACTGAATCCGCCATATGGTGTATGGTGCCTTTGCCCAATACTAACCGCATGTGTAAACAACTTTTAAATACATCCTCGAGTCAGGCCGACACGGCTTGCCGAATGTTGTACTGTCCGCCGAAAGTGTGCATTTCCGCCGTCCGTGACACTTTTGCATCACCGTTTCCGTGGCGTACGATGCGAGACAATCTGTGGCAAAGAAGAGTAAAGTGTCGAGATAATGTTAGAGAAGCGAAATGCGGTTGTACCACCCGTTTTATGGCAATTCCGAAGGGATATGTTACTGCTGCCTGAACACACAGTTGCACATTTATTGTATCGGATTGCGGAATACCATCCCAATGCCAATCTCCAAACCTTCATCATCCTCTTCGGGGCACTTTCCAGCTTGTATTTGCTTATTTTTTCATTTTTCCATTTTGTTTTTTTAGTGAGAACCTTAGACAAGAGTACCTGTCCGAAGGCTGGCCGAATTGTGCCCAGCAGTGGTCGGGGAACTGGTGTTTCGTTTCCGATTAGCTTTGGTGTGAAAACGGTCCCCCGGGGGGAAGGATTTTCCTTCGTTTTTGAGCCCTTTTTTGAGGATACGGGCTCGGGGAACCCCTTAGCTGTCGTAATGCATGACTTTTTCCAGTGCTGCTGTTTTTCGTGCTCAACCGAACTTTTACAATCCCACGCTAGATTAGCGTGGAACCGATGGAACGGGCGATGGAAGAGTGGTTTGGAGATTCGACTTTTGAAATAGGACACCGAATAAGCGACCGGTTTCGAGCGACCATTATACTTACTTTCCTCCTTTACGCCCTGCGGTTGCGCACACTGAAGACTTTCGTACTCGGTGCGACCGTAGTTCGCACTGTAGATCGCTATCCGGGAGTATGGGTTGCAAATTAATTGAATTACATCGTTTTCGCAAGCGATTTTGCTCCGGAACTCGTCTGTAATTGAAGACATGAGGATGTGGTTAGCGTGGAAATGCGAAATGGTACCGGACAAAAAGCTTACGAGTACAATGGGTTGGAGTTTAGTGCCGCAGAGCAGCACTAATTAGGTAGCAGCGAAAGATTTCATTAATTGATGCATGAAAAGAGCGAATGTGTGGGTTTGGAGCTATATAATTTACCGGTCACTATTTAAAAGTTTAGTTCTATCGTGATTATTTTTCAAGTTAACGTTTGCAGTACAAATTAACACAAAATGGAAGCTACATATACGATTGAAAGGGTTCTACTGTTTCAAGAACTTGTTTAACAATGTTCAACTGGCTTCGACATGGAATTCAACAAGCTCAGTCAGGAATATCCTCTAACTCTAGGAGTATTGCCACGACAAAAAAAAACATGGATTACCTGTACTCCTTTACTGTCTGTTTATCTCATGACAAACTTGTTAGTTAAAGTTGACCAAAATGTTTTGCCACTATGACATAAATTTTTTTTTAACTTAAAGACCGGTCATAAAGTAGCAGCTACGCAGGGTTACGCAAGGAATACATTTTTAAATTTAAAGTAATGCAGAATGACAAGCAAATCTTTGTTTTAATGATTAAAACTTGATTAAAGTGGTGAAATTGTAGAAGATTTTGACTTAAATTTAATTTTACTTTATTTATTTCATTAGTTATTTAGTCGATCGATCATAGTGGCCACATTATTGACATCGCGTGTGTCAATGCTGCATTTCAAATGTTTGAATAGTCACAAAGCATTTACAACTTGTATTTTGCTTCATCCCATGTATACTCGATTGCTATTTGAGTTTTACTTATATCTATATTAATTAATCACAATTAGACAGAATATAGTGTGTGTGTAAAAAACTGTAAAAGCATATGAAGCACAAATTATGAATATGTTCATTGGAAAATTATTGTATTTTTTCATCAATTACTTTGTTTATAAGATAGACAAAATCAACCATCAATAAATCGAACTGAGTCGAATTCATCGTCCTAATTAATGAATTGAACGATTTGAATGCTTTCATTAATGAATCAGCTGAAAAAAGCATAAAAACTAATGAGAATCTCAATCTTTATCAATCTAACAATACGTTTTTGTCACTTAACTGTCAAAGATGTGCGATTGCTCTTGAAACATTGAACAAATATGGTAAGGATGCTTAGCTCTTTTTTATGTATACGAGGTATGTAATTGTGGGGCGGCCCGTTGGGAGAGTTGTTCGGCGAGGGGCCTTCACACCACGGACTGGGTTTCAAATCCCATTCGAACCGCCCTCTCCGTAGCATGGACTGACTACTGAGCTGCTGCGTGGTAAATAAAGTCTAAGACTGCCAGGCCGTGATACAAGAACAAAAACAGGGTTGTAATTGCTTGCTAAATGTAGAGGGCGCTTTTTAATGTTAAGCCATGTAAGTTTTGAAAACCGAAATAAAAATTACAGCAATATCTCTAAGACAATATTGTTGGTTATGTAAAAACTGGTTTCATATGATAAATTCTACAAAAGTAAATAGATAAGCATATTTCGTATTCTTCATACACTCTGGTCCTTGAAATCCCAATCTATTACGAGCAACGAATGAACGTCTTATGGTTTGTCTTGCTGGGCGGCGGCCAACATTTATCTGTGTATGGTGATTTATTCAAGCTCCATAAACGATAAAGTTCATTAACCAGTCTTTGGGACATTCAGAGGCTAATATTGCTACTTTGGTTGCACAAAATACGATTCATATTTGCGGGCAACCGTGGACTTAGATTGACTTACATTCTACTGTTACCGGGTCGGTGGTAAAGGTGTAATTATTTAAATTCTTAATGAACCACGCCTTGCTCCGTTGGTGGTGACAGGCTTTTGTATGAATTTTGCATCAGCTTTGGCTGCGGACCAACCCGTACGGACATAATGCTCCATTCATGCAGTGGACATTTATGAGCCCTGAAGTTGATGACAACACTGATAAGAGCATCTTGCCGTCCGGGAGACAGCAGCAAGATGGACGACGGCTAAAACGATTAATGGTGGCAGGTTCATGCGAAGCAAAGGCGCACGACACATGAGCTGGTGACAGCACAAACGTTTTTAGTGTGTTGGTCAGCATAAATCTGATCAACTTCCTTGTGCTTGAGGAGTTTGTAACAGAACGCAGGTTGCACCTCGGGGCAGCAACCCGCACGTTGACCTAAATCTAGCGCTCCCACCCCGGGTGTCAAGCGGTTCCGCCAGCATGCCCGGGCATGCTTTCCAGATTTTATCGTGTGTGAAATTTATTGAGCAAACGATGGCGCAAAATAGGTGTACTTACACGGTCGGCACTTGTAGGCCACTTCGACGAACTTCCGCAGGCCCGGACATGGATCGCCACCGAAGGTTTTCGGTGATGCGAGAAACTTGCAGTGGCGCTTCTTTTGGCATGCTTCCACGACTGTTTGGAGCAGTGAGTACTGTAATGAGTGCAGACGGAAATAAGGGAAACAGATATTTAATGAGGTACGGGGAAAATTTTGTGAAAGAGACTAACGATAGAACTTTGGTATGAATTCAAGAGCACAACGGATGCATTAGTTGCACCAATGGTAGCAAACACTCGGGTATGGACTAAACGACGCAGTGCTAACGATTGCTACTCTCGTTGCGGTTATTTTAAAATTGAAATTTATGTCACATTAAATTTTTCATTTTCTATCGAAATTATCTTGGCATGTAGTTTCGTCCTTTCTTATGTTTGAAGAAATGCTCCTATTGACAAGGCGATGGCTTCGAAACTTCTTAAATATATTTTAAAGGATATTCAAAGAATTGAATTAGAAGTATAATGTCATGAAACTTATAACACGTAACTTTGACCTTCACTAAAGGCAATATTTTTCTTTTAATTTCTTTGATTTAATTCTATCAGCAGGAAAAATAAGTTCATGCGTTTCCGATATCAGACAACTTTATTTTGAACTATTCTTCAATTTGGCAACACATTGGCCATTTTTGTAGAAACTAAAGAGATTTTGCGGGAATTTATGAAGCATAATTTCAACGTGAACAAAACGACGATGACATTCTAGCTTATATTTTATTTTTGAATGCAAGTTTTTTTTATTTTCATTTATGTTGATGGTTAGCAAGCTCTAGCTCTATTCAAAATTTCTCAATTCTGAAAGCATACGTACATTTGGTGCGATCAGCAAGGCGTAGTATATAATGAGTTGGTACAGCCAAACGAAACGATAACAGGGGATGTTTGCCTAAGACAATTAATACGTTTAATTTGAACATGCGAAGAAAAACGACGCTGGTTGTACAAAAACACTGAAATGGAAAATCCTATCCTGCCATATAATTCAAATATTGGCCCTTTTAGATTTCATCTCGATACATGCAACATAGCTTGGCCAAACAACATTTCACCAATTAAGAAGAAATTAGGAAAAAGGATCGTTGAATCGATAAATGGTAAAAGAGTCAGCATTTTGAGTGAATAGATACCAGTACCAAAAAGTACCAAATAGATACCAAGTACCAAAAAGATGGTTAAAAGAAGTAATAAGCGATGGGAATTCTTGTAAACATTGAGTGCGTACCCAAATTCCAGAACAAAATTTCAATTTGCCTACAATAAACCGCTAGAACTTATTTATAGTCT
>KI422630.1:26603-71884 GCA_000473375.1 Anopheles culicifacies | reverse complement strand
TACTGCTGTGGTTTTGCTATGGACTTTTGGGATGTTTTCCTCCCAAAACGCTACCATACTCAACGAATCGCATGATTCAAAAACATGGCCATACAACACACACGCACGCACACATACAAAGGCAAACACATGTCCGGTGTTATGCTTTAGCAATAAAAAGGGGGCGAATTTCCACTTACTTTGTTTATCACCTTTGATATTACTCTTTAACATCTTATTACACGAACAGGCGAGGATAATTTTATGCAAAAGGAACGTCGGTGAGAGACCCAAAAAGGAAGGAAACCCATACTTAAACGGCAGCACGGAGCAAACGTAATAAGTTGTTTAAACAAAGCAATGCGCTTCTTCACGTGCTTTTGTGAGAATGATTTGTTTCTTGTTTAATTTTTTCAACATCATTTCATCGATCTTCCTTGAATCTTCGGCTACGTACAGTTTTATTGTGTGTAAATCAAAACTGAATAGAAGCTAAAGTCGAACAGCATCGTACGACACCGTATCCGTAGTTTCCTATAAAGTCCTTATACGAGGCAGTGACATTTCATTTACTGGAAGGAAAGGGTATCGACCCTCTATTTGTTTGCTTGTTTTTTTTGTGTGTTTGTTCTAGATAACTGTACAAAAGGATGTGGGGTAAGGTAAGTGTACTTAAGTGTACACTAAAACAAATCCACGTTTGCCCTTCAGTACCGACCTCCTAATTATGTTCTCTGTGTCTATTTGAAGTGAGCTACCGAATTTGGCTAACCTGAAGCTGTCGTTAAACATATGACAGAAATTAATGGATAAAAATGGACTGTCTTTGTCCGTAATCTGAAGAATTAGCTAGAAGAAGGCGAAAGCAAAAAATATGTACAAATAAAAATATGTAAAGGGAACGTAGTGAATCAACAATCCAAAGTATGAACTCTGTTTGATAAAGGTTAAACATTGAACAGCTAGTATAGTAACTATATACTACACTATGTTGCGAGTCTTGTAGAGTATATGAAAAAAAGTCCTCCGCTTTTCACTAATCTGATAGTAGATAAACAGTGAGCAAGAACAAATCATTTCTGTAGTTGCTTCAAATAGAAAAACAATTCGTTTCATCAAAAATAAACAATAAAAAATGAATAAAAAAGAAAACAAGAAAAAACACTGCATCATCAACCATAAAGGAGGGAAACAAAGATGAAGAATCGAAGAATAAACACTAGAAAAACAAGTAACAAGTAAATTATCCTTCCAAACAAGTGAACCAGTAGTTGGAGGTTTTGGTGAATTTGCAGCGACAGTAGTAAATAGGGAGTAAGTAATGGTAGTTAGTAAGATTAGTTGCTCAATAAGTGTAGTAGTAAATAGTGACAGTAATAATAGTTAGCAGTAGTAATAGATTGTACACTAAGCTTTTCACTGCTTCTAGCTTTGTTAATTTTCTCTTTCTCTCTCTTTCTCACTCCTCACTCTTGCTAAATGGCTTCCTTTTTAATTAATCTTTTGTTTAACTGCTTTTACTCATTGTTCTTCCAATCTTTCCATTTAAGCTGCTGTTTTCAACGCGTGTGTTTCATAGGTTTCCCATTCCATTTTAATACTTTTTCTCTGTTTTTGTTTGCTAGATGTTGTTGTCTACCTCACACTGCTTTCCATGTGTATTTATTATCTCTTCTTAACTTTTCCACTAGTGCTATCCTTTCAGGTTGTCTTACTAAATTTTGCCCTAATTTCGCTACATTCCTTTATTCTACACACTGCGCACATTACGATGTTTAGCAAAAAGGCTACAAAATAAACTTAGGTCTTTTGCTGAACTTGCTTCGTTGATCTGAATTCCTATCGTTCAGGTAACCAGTTTTGTTTTACGTACTAATTCAATACATTCCCGGAGAAACATAGGAGAGGAAAGCGTTGTGAAAAGAAAGGGAAACTTTTCCTTCTATCCCTACCCATCGCTAAGGCAAAGGGAAGCACGCAATTTAATATAGAAAGGTAAAACCACATTTTATACACTTTGTTTTACACATAATTTTGCCATACTTTGCTTCATCTTTTGTGTTTTATTCGGTTTTGGGGAAGTTTCTTTTTTTCTATTTCATTTTCCATACTCCATCGCTCTCATAAGCTTATACCATTCTTTTTATAACATGCGTTTGTTAATGTAGTAAAAAATATATTCATATATTTATGTGTGACGTGATATAGTACATAAATTTATTTATCATTACATGTATATTAGAGGAGGAACGAACGGAAAACCAGCCATGGGTTTGTAGCTTATCTGTTATATACTATATGTGTGTTTTAGGTTTAGTTTTGTCTCCATTGTTTTCTTCTTTATGTTTATACCATATAACTAAGTAGGAAAATAACGTTCAAGTAAAGCTTATTTTGGCATTTTACATTCTCTCTTCCCATCTCATACAGACACACGTGTGTGTCTCTCCATACCGATTACCGTAGGGTGATTTAGTGTGTATTTTCTTGTTTTGTTTATGGTTAGCGTTTCTCCCATCACACATTACCGCATAATTCTTCTTCTATATGTATATATTTTGTTCTTATCGATTCTAGCTTAGTTCTAGTATTATTTAGTCTCTTCTTGTTTCTGCTTCTTCTACATTTGCTGCTTGCACTTTAGTCTACTGTTATATATAGTTTATACTTGAATAGTTTCCTCTTCCTTTACACCACCGCTTCCGAATGAAGGATTTTTGCTTCCACCCGTTGTTTTCTAAATGTTATGGAATAAATCGTCTGTGTTCTTTTTTTTCCATTCCTTCCATATTGGGCGTAATGTGTATGCGTGTGTGTTTGAAGTGTTGCTTACCCACTACCATGAATGATGCATTCGTTATAAAGAACCGGGTTCGCTATCTTTCTATCAGCTGATGTGTGTGTTTGTGTTTCGTTTTCTTATCAACTGCATATTTTTTAAGTCATTTTTTTGTTTGTTTCCTTTTACATCTTCTCTTACGTCTTATACAGCTTCTTATAAATAGTCTCTCTTACTTGCTTACAATTTCTTGTGATCGCTTGCGTGCCTTAAAAAGAGCAGCACACTCTATTTATGCTTGGTTGTTTGTTAGCTGCATTGTTCTGTTTGCCCTTTCGACAGCAATATGGCTACAGAAAAAAAAACCGAATCAAAACAACAACAAAATGCAGCCTGCTCCAAAAAGGATCTCTTTCTCTATCTTGTACTGTACTGTTATAATGCTTGCCTATATTTGTGTGTGTGTAATCACTTCATCCATTCCTTTCAATATCCTTTTACACGGTACTCGTTCATTTTTTGTTTATATTATACATACAACAAAAAGAAGAGACCTCCCATGGTAACAGAGATTGTAATAGAGAGAGCATGCCCGATAGGCCCTATCACTCCCTCTATTGCTTTTTCTCGAATGGTGAAAGTATTGGTTAAACATCAACAGGCAATAGTAGTAGTGGTAGTAGTAGTAATAGTAGTAGTTACTGTTGCTCTTGAAGCTGCGATACTAGCACTAGTTGTTATAGCAGTATAGTAATCTAAAACCACTCCACAACAGAATGTTTAATCCCTAGATGGGGAGTGGGTTCTGTCGCCTCCATTTTACAGCGATGATGATCTACTATCTATCGGTTCATCTACTGGTTAACTGTTGTTGTTGTCCAGGTGTTCTATAAAGGTACAATTCCCCTTCACTTGCATGCTGCTGTCTATACTAATTCCACTAGTCTGTGCACTAGCAAAGTCTGTTCAGTTGGAGCATACATGATGATGATGATGATGCTCTCTGATGGATCATTGAGACAAAGGAAGATGTTTGCTGTTCACTAATGCTACTTGAGTTACACACTGTAAATGTGTCACCATCGATGCATATTTCATGTACACTGTCGTCCGCTCTTCTCTTTCCCTATCTTATCTCCTATCCTGTTACGGCCTGAGCCATTTTAGAGCGCGCGCGCGCGCCTGTTTGTGTGTACATAATATACGGATTTTCTGTTGCGTATATAAATAGAATATTGTATGTGCAATCGGCCTTCTCAACTTTCGTTTTTCGTTATTTTTTATTTTGTTTTTTTGTTTTTTCATTCTGTTTATTGGCAGTTTTCGATAAATTTTTGCTATGGTCTTTCATGTGTTGTGTAGTCCCTTGTATGAGTTACGCTTTTATAGCAGAATAGATTTTTGCTTCTTCTTCTCTCCTTTTCACTTTTGAATTGTGTGAAACTTTTACATCTGGTGTATATAATGTTACACTAAATCTGCACCAAAAAACCACCCTCCGAGAGGTCATTTCGGAAGAGCGATTACGCATGCCACGCACACGCAACATTGGTGTTACCTAACGTTAAATCGTAAATCAGGAAATAGGTTTAGGATTACGGCACCCTTACCCCATAGAGTGCACACACTTACACGAAACTTTTCCTTTTTTTTCAGATAAATCAACACAACAATTAATCAAGAAAACAACGTGGCACATAATGAAAAAGGCGTACTTTCACACTCTTTCTCTACAGCTCCCCCTCCCCTTCTCTCTCTCTGTGTATCTGCTCTTTTGTCTGCTACCACACTTATGCTTGAGATGATTGGGGTGTACTAGTGCCCCCGCTTCCAGTACCACCAGCCGGACCCGGGCCAGCCGGAGGTTGATGTGGCTTCTGTGCCTGTGATCGCACGAAATCGATCTTGGCGTAGGTGAAGGTGGCACATCGCACCGGTTGCTGTTGCTGCTGCTGGAGATGCAGATTGCACCCGCTCGAACTGGGACTAGGGCTGGAGGAGTTGATCGCGTCGATCGAGTTGCGTGACTCGTTCGATCCAGGCAACGGTTCGTCAACGTCCATCTTCGTGACGTTACCTATGCTGCTGATGGTATTGTTGTTGTTGCCGCTAGTACTGCCTGCCAATAGCATCAGTGTTCCGGGGGCGTATGGTGAAGCGCCCGGTGGTTGCTTACTGCAGGGCGGCAGATCGAGACTAGCGTAGTGTAGCTCACGCTCCGAGCTGACCGAGGGTGGTCGGGAGACGATGTTTGGATCGGTAATGGAACTGACCGAATCCGGCCGGGATCCGGGTACACCGGGACTGGTGGTGGTGGAGGACGACGTGCCCACCGTTGCGAGCGCTGTGCTCGAGGCGGTAGGACTTTGGTTTTTGCTTTCGCACAACGTCGACGTAGACGAGGCGGACGATGAGGTAGCTGATATGACGGGAAGCCGTTCACTGTTGGCCGAGTTTGGTCGGGTGCTGGAACATCCGCTGGTGACTGCAGTGCTTCCAGCTGGACCGGGCGTTATCGTGCCAGCCTTGCTGATCAACTCACTGTTAACACTATTCGGACGAGTTCCGGTAGAGATGCTGCGCTGCAACGTTGGCAGCTGCTGGTGTTGCTCAGCAAAGCTGAAGGCCGGCTCACCTGTGCGCCGCGCGAGGTTAAGGGCTTTCGGTGAGTTGGCCGAAGACAGCGGTGTTTTATTGTGTAGCAACAGCTCCGCGTCCTGTGATGAAGTGATCGGTTTGAATCCCATCTGTGGACTGGAGAGCAGCAGCGTTGATTTGCGTGCGACCAACACCGGAGGCGATACGCTGTCCGATGCTGTAGACAAGCTTCCCGTAGCCTGACTCGTGCTGGTGAGAGGTGATGTGTGACCCGCTGACGTTCCCGCTCCCATCGAAGTGGTGGAAAGCTTGCGTGAACTGGCCGGGTTCATAAGCGCATAATCTCCAGCACCGTCATCCTCGAAGCGATTGCGCGACAGTGGTTGAACGTTCAGCGGCACATTCATGCCATCGCTTGGTGGTGTCGTTGGACAGTAGTTGACGTAGTCTGGCTGTCCGAAACTAGCACTTGCATTTGGCATTATTTGCAGCTTGCTGAATGAACCGGAACCTCTGCTTCCCGTTGAATGCTTTCGTGTCGCTGGGAATGGCGTGTCCGTCTGTTGGTGCTGCTGTTGGATCTGCTGTCGACCGAGGCTTAGTTCTGCATAATTTTGACTTAGATCCTCCAGTGGTTCCACCTTATGGTCCTCCTGCGCGTGATTCGTACTGGAAGCGAACGGTTTTGTGGGACTAGCGGGGCTAAAAGGAAAGATGGCCGGTTGGCTGCCCGAGGGTGTAACGATGCCGCTGTCACGCGAATCACAACGCAACCGTTCGGGGGTTTCCGTCTGCTTTGAGGGACTAAAACCGATCGAACCGCTCTGCTGACCGGTGGTTGTCTGGATGGGAGCTTGAGCGCTCAAGGGGAGATGCTGTTGCAACGCAACGATGGTCGCCGGTGCAACGTGCGATTTCCGTGCATCCGGATGCTGCCCGAGAGGTAGATAGTTGGGAATGTTTGTGCCCGCTTCCACCTTCGATTCACCACTCAAGTCGAGCCGACACTTGCCGGCGCTCGGTTGAATGGTGATGGGTGCGGAGTATGCACGGGATGCATCTTCCGACAGGGGACCGCGCGACATGTTCATGTAATCATCCTCATGTATTGACACGTTTCTATCCGCCCGGTTCGCGGATGAAGATGAGGTTCCAGTATTCGCCACCCCGTGGTTCCAGGACATCTCCATATACCCGTCGGGTGCGCTCGACGATTCGAGTGCCTCATCTTCGGCGCCGTGCTGATGTGTGTTCATCTTCTCTTCACTCCCACTTGCCTCCCCGAGCGAACTGATCATCAACGGGGCCATGTTCAGGTAATCTTCAGAAGGTACTTTCGTAGCGGTGGCACTGACACGGTTCGTGTCTTTTACCAGTGCCCGGGGATACATTTCGAGGTAGTTATTGTTCTGTCCGGTGTTGCTGCCACCGTGCGTCGTCATGTCTGCGGGACCGGCAGCATCTCGCGACGAGCCCATCTGCATGGGGGATCTAGACGACTTTGACGATGTACCAGCAACACTAGGACAGTCCGGTTCGTCAACGCCAAGCCGAGAGCTGGCAGCGATAGCGCCCGGTGTCATGTTCAAATAGTCATTCTCTTCTGACTGTGAGTTCACTCGGCCGGGGCGCATTTCAACGTAACCGGAAACAGAGGACGGCTGTGGTCCCATTGGTCGATGATCTTCTTCGTTGTTATTGCCATTGCCGGACATGTCAAGGTAATCCTCCATACCAGCGGGCTCGCTTATTCGCGTGCTAGGCTTCACTTGGCGCGGTGACGAGTAGTCGATCTCCATTAGATCACTCATCCGACTGTGCGAGCCGTGCGACGGAGGTTTCCCGTTGCCGTCCGGCAACAGTGATCCACTGCCCGATTTTCTACTCATGGCACCGGATCCCAGCTCGTCCAGCGGCAGGGTCTCTCCGATCGAGGCACCAAAACTGCCGGCATGCGAAATGCTGCTCGTACTGCTCGAGCTGTTATTGTTGCTGCTCTCCAGCATACTGCCTTGCGAGCTGGTTGACGCAAACGAGACAATAACTGGTGCCGCCGAGTAACCTTTGTACACATCCGAACAACGCGGCACCTTGGCACGGGAACCGACGGAGAAGGCTCGCTGTCGGGAACTGGCCGAACTACCCGAACCACCGACAGAGCTTTCGCCGGAACTGAGCATTTCCACACGCAACTTGCGCTTGATGAGTTCCGGCCGACTACCCACCGAGTACGTCCGGAATGGCCGATCGTTCATCTCATGCTCATCACTCTGCCCAATGTACGCCGGTACTTTCTCGAGCGAAAGGCGCAGATCGGTCGAAGGCGTCCCAGAGGTAATGCTGCAGCTCGATGCAGCCGAAGACATGCCGCCACCGCCAATACCACTGCCACCATTGTTACCCATTCCTCCACCACTATTTGCGTTCGAGAGCCGACTGCTGCTGGTGCCACCATTAAGCGTTGGATCCATCAGGACGTACTCTTCGCTTGATGGAACGGCACGCGGCATACTCATCGGCACGTACCCTGCACCATCGACCATATCCTCCGCGAGACTAGAAGCACGACTGTGTGCACTGGAGCTGGAACACAACCTGGAATCACAGAATGACATTTAATTTATCGTGCGGGATCGTTTCGCCCAGAGTGAGCTCCTTTTGCATTGTGATGAACTTGCACACAAGTCACTTACCCGCGTGAAAAATCAGCCACCGGCGACATTGCCATGTAGCAGCTAACGGATGGATCACCGGGTGAGCTACCGCTCGGGCTGCACATTTCCATGTACGCACTGCCCTCGACAGAACCGACCGTGGACGGAGGTGCAGGACTGCCTCCTCTTCGCGTCGCCTGCGATATGGGAAGCGAGAGGGAATTATGATGATAGTGGCCATGCCTACTTGAGCTACTACTAGCAGCAGTGTGATGATTCTGCACCATACGTCCAACCAACAGTATGGGAATGGTAGTGACGGTTAGAGAAAGGGGATGGCATTTCATTTCCGATAGTTGCAAGGAATGGGTCCAAGGAAAAAGATGGATAACCGTATCGAGTTTTCGATATGTTCGGTTTTGGCCGAAACGGATGGATGATAGTCGTGCCGGAGCGGAACGATCACGCGGCATCATACCGAGGTACATAGAATTATTGGAAAGAATTCAGAAGAGAAAGAGCCAAAAAATGGAACCAATTAAGTATCAGAAAATTCAATTTCAATTCTATGTGTGTCTTTGAAGGGAACAAATTTGGAATCGAATTTTGTTTCTAAATTTTGTGCTACATCGGTTAATCACTGCAGTCGTATCCGGTTGCCAGCGGAAGAATATGATAGCACAACTATTTCGTTTCGTTAGGATTACTTTATTACATTCGATTTGTGGAAGATTTATTCCTTCAAAATGGCTATTGCTTTTCCGCGTCCTGGTTCGTTTGCCATGAGCTGGTGAACGAACGGGAATCTTGCAGCCGTGGTGTTTAATCGTTACACACCAACACACATGTATACGGACGCTAAGGATACTTACGGGAACCGAGAAATCGTCGTGCTGTGAGAGTCCACAACCAGCGCGCAAATCAATATGGCCGTAGTCTTTGATGAACTCTTCCGAGTTTTCCTCCGGTATAGAGCAGCCGGAATTGAGTTGACTGCAAAGAACAATAAAATATGGGTCAAATGGAGAAGATGTTCCATCGACTGCCTCGAAACGCTTCAGCTTTTGAGCAAAAGAAGCGCCGAGTTGTGATTTTTTTTCTGTAGCCACTCACTTAATGACCTTAGGGTAGCCATTGCCTTCGTCCGGTGTTAGCGAACCGGTGATGAAGCCGTCCGTCGATTCGTCGATGCTAAGAGACGACCCATCCGAACCGGTCGAGTAGGAGGCGGGTGGCGGTGGACTAAGCGGGGACGAATTGACTGGCGGACTGTGGCTGTGGCTAATGTGTACCGAGTGTGGCCGACTGTTGCTCGGGATCATGCGAGGCGGTGGCATACCACCACTGTTAAGCATCAGCTGATGATGTTGCTGGTTCTGCAGTTGCTGTTGTTGTTGCTGCTGCTGCTGCTGATGTGGCATCGTTTCGCTAGTCGTTCGATTTCGCGATGGAAGACTGTCGCAGCGATCGCGCGCAATGGCAACACCTGAAGAATCGGGTCAAGTTCATCGAAGAAGGCACGAGATAAAAAGATAAAATAAAAATCCGATTAGTATGTCTGCAGGCAGGTACATGCAATTTGAGTACAGTTCCTTGTAATCAAACAAAATAAACTGGTGGCAAAGATAAACAATTTAGAGCTTATGAATACAAAAAGAAAGAGCCGAAAGATTTGTATCTGCCATTTGCTAACCAGCTGCTTTTGTAGAAACAAATTGTAGTCGAAATCGAACACAAACATTACTTATGCTATTCATCTTACGGTACTAAACTTAGCAGGTTACACGCGGAGGACGCGTGAGCAAAAAGGACAGAGCAGAGTTGTCATGCATTATTAAAAAGGAAAACAACCGAACAAAATGTTTTGAGGTGTGCAGGTGCGTTGCTTTTTTGTTTAACCCAGCGATGCTTTTAACGCAAACATTTCCAGCAGTGCGCGCTAGCTGATTGTGAGTGTTAAGAGTGTTCTAAAGTTGATGATAAAGCCGAATGACGCTGATATGGTGCTGATTTTGTTACTTCTATGATCTAACATTACAAAGCAATCTCTCCACCGAAGGTAACATTCGTAACAATGTATCGTGTAAGTAGCAAAGCTGTTTGTTCGTGCAGTCGATTTGCCCTCCCCTACCCAGTGTTCCCTTATTTCCCCCTCCTCATAGGTGATCATAGTCACATAATTCAATTACAATAAGCTTGGTTCAAGAAGTTGTTTTTTTTTCTAATTTCGAATGTTTTTGCTCTTATAGGACAATCCAGACCAAATTGGATTTTATACAACAATGTGCCAAATCAATTATCGCGGGAGATGAGTTCAATTCATTTGCTCGGGTTTAGCTTGACAAGTGGATTTATTTGTACGTTGCGTTTGTAATCCGATTAGCGATGACGCCGCCCCATTAAGGTAGATCGGCGTGGGGAAAAATACCCTTTCCTTAAAGGGTATTCGATTCACGGTTGGCGGTCATGTCATGAAGAATTATTCAAAATCATAAATAACATGACAAAACAAAATACAACACCGATTGCTGATAACGGGTAGGTATTCCGTAAGGCGAACGAGGTAACCGCAATAAAACAAACACTTCCGCTGTGTTTGTATACATGAATAAAGATAAATTTAAAAAAATATATATAAAAATTTAACGAAACATAAATGAATAAATAGAAAATAAAATGAATACAAATTAATCAAGATGCCATTAACGAAATGCATTCAACCCTACTTGTACTTGTGTGTTCGGTGTGTAATAGTGTGTAGTGTACGGTGTGACATTCGAAAGTAAATGAAAATTGTTACAAAAACTAAAGAAACAAAGAAAATAAGGAAACATAAGGAAAAATGCTTAAGACATGGTCATAGGGAATCAGAACGAAGGAAAGAAGTAGAACAAGATAAAAAATATATAAGTAAAATAAAAGAATAGACGATAAAGAAAAGAAACGATATGCAAATCACGAGATACAAAATACATACTCCTGCTGATCGTACCGCTGGCAGCGCGGCCACCGCTAGGGCGCCGCAGTGCTGCCGGTGAGGAACCGTTCGTGCTCTTATGGGAAGTGGTATTGCTACTAATGGCGTGATTGCAATTGCTACTGCTACTGCACTGTGGCGAGGGACTACTACAACTACAGCCAACGTTTGCGGGGCAGCCGTTCGAGGGGGACCCAACCAAACCACTACCGATCACGCGGCCACCATCTACCGTCATGGCCATCTTCAGCCCGAGCACACCCATCTTGCCGGCGGACAACGACGACGACGGTGAAGCGGACGATTGCTGCAGATTGCTGCTGCGTAACAGGCGACTTATTAGCGGTAGCTGACCTGCTGGACCACTCTCCGGGCAAGGTGCCTCATCGCACGTCCCTACTGGCGCCTGGGATGACGGTTTCTTCAGATCCATCGGCAGGTACCGCTGGTCCTCGATGATACTTTCCATCGAGCTGCGTGATGGTACCAGACTCGCGAAAGGAGTACTGCCGGGATCCGGGGAAAACTCATACTGGTGGCGATGTGGCGATGTACACAGTACGTCCGACACAGGCGGTGACCATCCACCGCCACCACTGTACAGTGAACATACGTTCGGTGCGAGTAAATACGCCGAAGATGACTTCCGATTATGACTTGTTGCACTGCCAAAGGAATACGGGAAATGATTGTGTTGATGTTGGTTATGGTGTTGCTGTTGATGCTGTTGCTGCTGCTGCTGCCACCATCCAACCTGCCCACTCGATCGTTCGTTCGTGACACGAACAGCGGACTCTTCGGTCAGGGGCAATGAACGAGTACGGTGGTGAACCGGCTGAATCGTGCCGGTGGAAGACGCAGACGATGATGACAGAGATGCCGACAGGGTGACAATATGCTGCTGCCCACCGGTGCCCGGACCCTGCCCAGAAATTGCCGTAGCAGCAACACTGCTTTGGGAGGAGGACCGGACACTACTACCGGTTGCATGGAGTGCACTCAAATGATTCGTATTGCTATGGGGAGAATGGCCTAACATGGGAGCGCTTGGCAATGATAAAGCTCTTTGATGGAACACTCCGGCTGTGGAGGATGTGGATGTAACTGCGGATAGAGACAAACAAGGGTAAAAAGAAGATAGAACACACTTTCGCAGGTCGAGGTTTTTAGGGTTTCTGTTTCAAGTTCTTGTTATTTGTGTGTTTGTGTGTTTGGAACCATATCGCCAGTATAAAGGCGCGATTAGTATCGGAAAATACCCCAAAAAGATGGTTACGTACAAAAGGGGGACAATATTCACAAAATGGTACAATACTTCACGTGCTTCATTAAAAGGTGACGTAAGCATTACGTTATCGAAACCGTTGTGTCTGTGAGGTCAATGCATGGTAGTCCTTTATCCTTCAAGAAATCTACGTAAATTCATGTCTGCAATGATATCACATACGAGCATAATTCTGTTCGAGGTCCAAGTGTCGGCTATCGTCAAACAACGTAAAGTTCCTTGCTGGATGGAACGGATGTTGTGTACCATGTCCTTTTATGTACAACGGTTTCAGTGTTGATTGCGGTTAGGGAACGTTAGTGCTACAGGCGGAAGCGGTAGTATCAGCAGGAAGATTAATTAAAGAAGTAAATATGAGGCCAAAGTAGGTAAGGTTTATGATATTCAATGAGCTGCTGCTACTAACGGAGCTCAGAACTAATGATAAGTAATTCTTCACTTGATGGAGAAGCTTTATACAGCACATGTAAACAGTGGCAGGGAAGCGGAGTGTCTTTTCTCAGGTGATCAAACATTCGCGCACGTGTGTCAATGATGCAGCTTGTTTAATGGCGTTGCGATTCTTGGAACAGATTCAACACCCTTCTATTGGATGACACGTTATCCTTATCGGGTGTCACCGTATCGTACGGTACGGTGTCTCATTGTGTTCCGCGTACTTTCTTCATTTCACTGTAGCTTCCGCATCCGAAACATTAAACTCTTGTCAAGGTTCGCATAACAACACACAACCTGGAGCGCTAGCGAACTCTCCACACATACAGGGTGATGCAACGGTTAGATTTTCTGATTATCTCTTCTCTAATTAGTTTAGTTAACAGGAGTGATTACTAGGTGGAAATTTACGATTATCGTCCGCGGTTCCTTGCACCTAGACATGGGCCAAGTATGTTGTCTTCTTTTTTTCCCTATGGTTTGTTCTCTGTACCGGCGCCACGATCCGGCCGAAGAACGCACGTAGATGGTGCTGTCGAGATTATCTTTTTTTCGTTTTCGTTTTCATTACGTGCATCACTGCATCGGCGATTTCCAGCTATCTTCCGACTGAAGCTCACCTAATGGACGCCTACGTGTGCGTATGCGAGGAGGTCCTGGGTCCCATAAATAATCTTTATTAGGTTCGTATTTCAGCCGACCGCAATATGTCCGACATTACCCCGGCCCGGCAGTGTGTATGTGTGTGTGTGTGTGTGTTTTGTTTTCTTAGTCCGCTCTTACATACGCTGTTCCAGTGTCCATTGCAGTGTAGGGGTGAACATGATGATCTTCTCACCAGCAAAAGAACTATTCACCAGTGCCGTCTGCTGGCTCATCGCCATTAGTGTGTGCTACAATATTTAATTACATCCATTCTCATCGTACTTTATCGGTTGGCGTCGCGCCCTCCTTTCGCTAGATTATTAATTAGATGGTTACATTATTAGTCCACCGAATGTCAGACTACTACAGCGAGGATGCTATTCCAAAGGTGTACGCATATTAGACGATTCTATCGCTCCAACTTAGTGTTTCTCCATTCAATACTTTTCTCCATTCCTGTGTTTCGACCGATCTGCCTGTACAACGCTGATGATCCAACATTAGTTTTCATTTCCCAACGACAACTTTGTGCTACCTACGACTACGTTTCGATCCATACATTGTACCATTACCATTGGTTTTGTGTTTTTACATTTGCTCACTCTGTAGAACATTTTCCATTCGAATGGATATCGCGTAGATTTCTGTTCCCGTAAAGTACTGTATTTTTTTTTTTTTTATTTTATGAGCAGACCCAACCTTAACCGTTAGGTGATTGGCTCGATCGTGAGGTTTTATTGGAGTTAGGTAATATTAATAGCCAGGCATGGTTAAACAGTATGTACACAGTGAGTTAGTTTAACACTTCATCCGCACTAGAATCCCAACAGCTACATTAGCGAGGGTTAATCAAGATATAGTTAAAAAGCTATGCACTTCGAGAAGCCTACAGTACGTTTTGCTCCAGTTGGCCGCATAAGATTTTGTTAGCGAAACGAACCGTAAAGAAAAGCATCGAAGACAGTAGAATACACAGTGCAAAAAGAAAGAAAATATAGACGCCAAAACAAATTTCCCCAAAGAATGTCCATCTAAAAGGGTGTATGAAAATAAATCAAAAACCCCATCGCTTAAGAGATGTAAAAACTAAGCGCCAGATTAAAAAATAAAAAAGTTTTAGCCTTTAAATACTTCCTGCGTTGCTGCGTTGCGGTTGCAAAATCAGTGGTAAGCAATGCTATTCGCACAGACATAACTTTATGAGTTGGGTGGTATAGGGGCAAACATTAATTATATTGCACTTCCACATTCGGTAACATCCCGGCCGCAAGCTATCATGCTTGTTTATATCATGTGCTGGTTTTGTAGGCGTAGAAATGAATAAGCTTTAAAACCAGTCATTTATTAATTAATGACGCTTAAGAAGCTCGGTCTGATCGTCTTGTTTCGTGCCTGTCTTGTACGCTCGTTGAAGTCGGGCGAATGATCTTTCTGAAGAAAGGCATATTAATATCCCAATCATGGCCGGATACCCAGCCGTTGATTGAAGATGGAGGGCACAGCAAAGATGACTTTATGCACGAATTGCAAAGCCTGCAATAGTTCATTTATTTCTCCTTCCACCTTTAAATGTAGGCTCTGTGTAAGCATTTGATTTGAAGAGATGTTGTTGAAAAAACAATAACAATATATAAAGTAATGCTTAATAGGCATGAACGAATTGAAGATGAATTAAATTTATTCAGTAAACTGCTAATATTGTAGCGAATAGTGAGAGTAAAGCAAACATAAGAAGGAATTTGACGAATAAAATCCGTTTTCTGCCACAGATCGATGTTTGCGTGAAAATTATAACTAAATTCATTTCAATTTTAGCGATAAAGATTATCTTGAAAAACCTTTTTCATATGACATTTCTATTAAATCTTCTACAAGAGCATAATTTCGCTAATCCACTTTTATGGGTTTGCTGTACAGATAAACAACGAAGATAAAACAAAAGACCAGTCCCTTTTCGAAAGCAATCTGATTGCGGGTTTTGCTTTAAGATTTAATTAATTTTCATCATAATTGTCCCTTGCGATCGTTGCTGGACGTATGCGTGTTCGATAGATGGAAAAGAAAATAACCTCATTCTTATACCATCTATATTCATCCAGCCAGGTATGTGCGGTCCTTTTGGATCTGTGCTGGCATTAGGAAAACATGTTTCCGCGTTTTGATAAATACTTGAATTGAAAACGCTTCCATATAATTGGTACTAACGTGCGTACCGTAACGGAAAAGATTATTTGAGCATATTAACGAATTACTCTATGTTGGGATGGAACAGCGATCAAAAATGCTAATCAAAGATGAAGCTAGTTTAATTAGGCAAAATTTGGGCTGTTGTAAGCTTTGCTTTGATCTTACGTTCTTTAAAAAAATTGGAAAAAGGCAAAAAGGCCTTAAAATAAAAACAAAATATTTTCATACGTAAATGAACAGTAAGTCGACAACTTTAATTATTTATTTTGTACATCATTAGAGGAACAGCAACTCAAAATTAAATTCGACAAAGAAATTGTTGTAAATCAAACAAAATTTCTAAATACCCACAAAGATGATGCTAGACATACAACATTTCAAATCTGTCGAATAAGATAAAAAGCACAACAGAAAACCATGTTGCCACAGCGATTCTTCGGAAAATTGAATAATAAATAGTTAAATGAGAGAAGGTAATTGGAATCAAAACATAAAAGAACTAAGCGTATGCCGTACCTGAGACGGAATGGCGCCGCAACGTACTGCGCAATCGTCGCAGCGGTTTTGCACTGGTGAGGTAGATCGCATTGGCCGAATGGTGACTAAGGCTGCGCGTATGGCGCCGTACCCCACGTAGGGCACTGGAACCTGGTGTCGATGGCAGTGGAGGTGGTGCAGGTGGTCCCATTGGCGGGATGGTAATGGTTTGTATGCTAACCGTCGAGGAGCAACAGGACGAAGATTTCGACGAAGAAAAGTTGGAAAAACTACCACCGGAAGAACTTCCACTCCCGCCACCCGCGGGTCCACTTTCACCACTTCCACTAACGCCATTACCACCACCACTTCCAACGATTGAGTTGGTGATGGTGGCCAACAGATTGCTGAAGGTGATACCACCGCCACTGCACGGCACCTCACGGCCACCTTGCCGTGTACTAGCGTAATGGTGGAATTTGCTCATCGAGGCGGATGGCGATGGAGGAAGCATCATCATTGCCGCTGTCATCGATGTCGCCATCGTGTTCGCAGTGGAAGTATTGATCGTAGAAATAGCAGACACTATATTAAAGGACCGGAAGGATCCGAATTTTAAGTCAGGCAGTTGCATTATTTTTAACAGGATTGTTTAACAACATATGACGAAGATGTGAGTATTACAACATCGGTTTTGGTTCGGTTTAATTGCAGTTTGTGGAAGAGAAGAAGAAGAATAGCAAACAATTTCTCATTACATTCATTAATTTTTATTAGCGAATGGGTTTCATTTTTTTAAAAATTGGAATAAACTGTGTACAACTACCGTGTAGAAAAAAGTAACGTGTTTTAGAAAAACGATAACAAATAGTTCGTTTTTTGTTTTGTACATAGTTAAGCAAAAATAATTTATTTTATAAATTTGAAATCATACCAACTACATAAAATAACTAGTTTGCCAAATGTTATAAAGAAAAACAGAGCCGCTTACTTTTTAACTGAAACGTAATGTAATTTGGATGACATGAACGTACATGAGAATTGTGTTGCTTCACCTCAACGGCACAGAGAAAATGGTTAGTGCAGCAATCGTAGGCACTCGTACCATTAAGAACTAGAACTGATATGTATGTATATCCCCCAGAAGGTGATTGATCGCATTCTGTTTTAAATGTCATCTTGTGACATCTCTCTCTCTCTCTCTGGTTTGATACAGATACATTGTTACAAACGGTATTACTTCGTACAGGATAGTATGAAATGTTTCGTTCTGAATTATATGCTACAAATATTGAGCATATTCGCAATATCTGTATAGCAATACATTATCGTTAGATCATTGTTGATTGCACACTTTACAGCACAGCAACTGTCGGCTGAGATGAAGATGACTTAAATATGATGTTTGCTCAAATGAGTGTAAAAATGCGAAAAGCGATAAAATTTGTGGAAACTGATAGCAGAAGAGATTTTCTAAAAGTAAGTGAAAACCAGAAAACATAACATCACCACACGTACACAGCCATAGACGTTTGGAAAGGTTTGCATGCAAGAAACCTGTCCAGCTCGTCAAACGCGTGGAATGCATGCAAAGTTGGGAAATTATTAAGCTTGCAGTACATATATTTTACAGAGAGTCGCATGCAAATTAAGTATGAAGCAAACTAGACGCCGGCGAGTTCCGTTTGAACCTCGAATCAGTTCCGTGAAGAGGAGGAGATTTGTAACGATCATTGTTAAGTCGATCAGACATAGTCTGACTAGATGATCGTTCACCACGGTACATTCGTTAATGTTGCCGATGATAATGGAAGGTGATTCCTATTAGTAGAGAAGAATACACCGGTTCATGGTTGATAAACATTTCGAAGGGTAGAAAAAGCCACCTTCTTCATCTTTTACTCGCGACGTATGAAATAAACGCACTAGGAAAGCGTAAAAACAAACGACGAACGAACAGAACAAGCTCAGCACCAAATAGTACCCATCGCATCGCTCAGCTACCACCAAAGGAGATGTTATCGCAGGGGCAGAAGGAACCGATGGCATCGTTTACAGAAACTATTTTGTACAGATCTTATCGAAAGACTTATTTCGATCAACCAGATTGTTAGCTATGCATGCCCTAGCTTACAACACAGTTCGCACTTCATGATCAACTTGTTTGTTTTGACACAACATTGTACTTTTTTTGTGCGCTCATATACGCAACAAAGAGGGATGAACAAAAAAGACAGACCCCCGTTTTGCACACTATACACAGTAGTTCCTATAACATCAATAATTCATGCTACTACAGAGCAGACTGCCCATGTATGACAGCTAACAAGCATTATGAGCGCTTTTTTGTTTGTTTGTGTTGTCTTCATTATTTTTCGCTGCTTTTCTTCTCTACTACCTTATTTTATTACTTCACTAGGGTTGTGAAGTAATTAAGCTAGATACAAATTGAAAATTAAACAAAAGTTTTCGTTGCCTTGCTATGTCTATCTTAAGCTAAGCTGTCTGAAGAGCGGTCAATTAGTCACGCTTCACTATGACTAATTTATTCCTTTATGCTTTTAAACTTTGAATTCATTTGATAGTGCTATGCGATAGCTCAATCGTTTTTTTTTTACTTATTTCATTCTAGCTTGATGTAGTAGTTGAATCGTAAAAATGTGTTCGAAATATAGGGAACCATATTTAGTTTCACATGGGAGATCATTACGTGACATAAATTTATTTAAATATACAATTCCCTCACACAGTTTGTACAGTGTATCAAAAGGCCAGAACCACAAGGACAACGTAATCATGGGCGAAAAAAGAAGGTTATATTTAAGAGAAGACCATTGTTACAGCTAAATACACATGAAATCGTAAATCAGCAACAGCAAACATTACATCGAAATCCATCGTTCCCCACGTAATTACCACGAGCTTGAAGAGAGTTTTGAATCATGGAACCGAAATGTGTGACATGAGCCAAAAACAACTTTTCCAACCTATGCCTAGTCTTCTGGAATGCTGTGGTCTATTTTCTAGTATGCTTGATACATGTTTGATGCGTTGCAATAAAACCGGATCCAATATAATTTCTAACAAACTTTTCACAACATGGGAAAAGCAAGAAAAATCAGCAAAATGGTAATTTTGGCCAGGACCAGCGTATACTTTAGTTCAAGCACAAAGCAATAGACAACAACGAGAACGTCTAGGCAGTTCGCGCAAGCGGCTCTAGCAGTAAACGCCTACAAAGGTTGAATAGTTCAAATAGAAATTTTGAGTAGCAAACAATTTTGATCATCAAAACGCGCTTCACCGTGTCTCGCTGTAGGACGGTACAGAAATAAAGGGACTGTTGGAGGGATAACAGGAATTGCTGAGATACTGACCGGTGGATGAATGGAAGGTGGAATGTAAAGAGGAAAATGAAAATGAAAAGCACAGTAAGTCAATATAGCCGCAGACAAACTCATAAACATATGCTACATATATGCCAGAAAGTGTTACATGTGTGGAATGGACATAATGAAAAACGCAAGTATCTAAAGAAAATAAAAATCAAATGATAGTCTAATAGAAAATGTTTGTTTGCAAAGCTCTCATACATGTGCAATCATTGTACGAAGGTATGAAGGCAGGATTTTGGTGGAATGAGAGCTGAAGCACAATAAAACGCGTTAAACGCATTGCGAACATTGTATACAAAATGTACTCTTAGTACACAGCCATTTCTTTTTTAGTACATAGAAGCAAATGAAGACGAAAATAAAGAATGGCGTGGCTGTTTGGTGTGCCATGGTGAAAAAATACTAGCGCGAGACGGACAATAGAACAAAAGACAGAAAACTGACGAAAGAAACGTAAAATATGAAAAACAACATACAAAACATGAAAGGTTACGCCCTTAACACAAGAGTATCGAGACGAAAATGTTGATGGCGGAGGAATGATTATGGGATGTTTCTGGAAAATAGGCATAGCGCGTAGAAAGATAGTTTGTTGTGTAGAAAAGGAAGTTATAAACAGCATAGTAATGTATGGGATATAGAAGATAACAAAACAAAAACAAAAACATGTTATAGGCGTACCATGGTCAGTCGAGGAGGACGAAAACTCATTGGTAACGGCGATGGTGCTGGTGCTGCTACTGCTGCTACTGCTGCTGCTGCTGCTACTGTTCCTGTTGCTGCTACTGCTACTAGTACTAACGACTCCAGTAGCAGTTTGATGCAAACCAGCAATTGTGTTTGGTGTTAACGGGTGCACTACTGCCCCGGTCGCTACTACTGAGGAGGCCAACGGTGCTTGTGTGCCATGGTGAATGTATGGTTGATGATGATGGTGGGGATGTGGATGTTGAAGTAGAGTGTGATGATGGGACAGGTAGGAAGCGGATGGTGGAAGCATGGCAGTGCCGTGTAGGTGTTGCCGCTCCTGGTGATAGTGACGTGATTGCTGACCAGCCCCCCGTTGGGTGGACGACAGTAGTGGCGAAGAAGTGACAGGTTCCATTTTTGCCACCCTTCCTGGGCCACTTTCGGTGGTCGGTTTCTTGAGCGACATTCGCCGATAGCTCGGTGACTGAGCGGTCACCCCGAGTCGTGGTGATCCGATTAAACCACCCCGACCGGAACCAGTTGCACCACTACCACCAACACCAACGGCAGCCACAGCGGACAGAGGATGTTGATTGGGACTGGCGCTGCGACCGGCACCGGGTACAAGCGGTACGTACGCGTCGCTTGGTGAACAGGAACCGACGCTCGTTAGTGAGGAAGTACTGCTGTGCGAACAGGTAAACATGGCAGCAGGAGTACTGGTGAACGTGGAGTAAACAGTAGCTGCCGCGGAGCTGGTAGGCGAGTGGCCCACAAATGGAACGATCGTAGGCGCATGACAGGAATCGGGAATTGTAGTATGCATGGCGGAGTTCGCCATACTAGTAGTGACAGTCGAGGAAGTGGCAGTAGTTACAGAAATAATAGTGGTGATGATAGAAATAGAAGTAGTCCTGATGGTAGAAGTAGCAGAAGTAGCAGTAGCGTTGTTGGAAGAGGAGGTAGCACACGAACCGAGCATAGAATTTTCCACGCAGGCTGGTAGGTTAGGATTCGCTACTAATACCGATCTTGATTTTGAATTCGGTGCACCAGAACTATTCGCTCCGGATCCTTTGGGCGGCGAACCGACCAGCACGACCGTATTGATGCTGGTGGCCGACGACGAGGATTCGGAGTTCGTCGTATTGTTTGACTGATCCTCTGGAATGTGCAACATATGGAATTTATAGGCTTTTTCGTTGAGCGTTGTTGACAGGAAGGTTTGGAGATGAACAAGGGCACGTTGAACGTCAAATGCACAGAGCAAGTAGAATCATAATGATAGACAGGCGGAGAGGAACATGGGTGAAGGTAGTACATGAACAGGAATCACAAATGACACGATACACACATGTGACGATGTGGAAGACAGGAAACTGATTGTTTCAATATTTGCCGAATCTGGGGCCGGATTTCATCATGTTGGGTAAGATAGCACAGTCAAGAGCCTTACAGGGTCGACAGTATTGCTGAGACAAAGCGGACACGATGTAGACAAAACCACTCTATATAGAACAACATTCGAGCGAAGCTTGCAGATGATCACAACTTATTTTGGAGCGATATAGCATCAGAAATACAGAAAAAATGGCATCCTGATAGCATTTAGATATTATTCGGAGTTTTATTTGAAGTGAAGGTGAAACCACCATCAAACGATCATATGGCGATCGGAGAGATTGAATGTTTCTCTCGCCAAGAATATATGTATGAGTGAAAATCGTGTACTGGCTTTTATCCAAAGTCGTCAGTTCATTTCCAAGAAGGAAACAGAGGAAATGTGAAAACTAAATGAAGTTATTTATCACTGGAATTGTTATCCTTGCTACACTAAAATGCCCAAAACTTGCCGAAATAAGAAAAGTACAGTAAGGGGAATAATCAACCAACTGAGACCATGAATGGGTGTTAGCTCACAAAACAACTGCTAAAATTAAAGCTGAATACTAAATTAAACTGTGTCGATTCAAAAATAAATGAACTCTCACACTAACAGCTACTAACGAAACTAATCTACAATATAGCAACTTCAAACATCTATTGAAAACGTTACTTGAGAACTAGTGAATGTGAGTAAATATAATCGATGTAGTAACAATAACTCACAAAAAAAAAACACAAAAATCTACATTTGTTAATCACTCTGATTTGATTCATTTCACTATGCTTTGGTTAAATGTTTACAAAATGGTAAGAATGATAACGATATTACAAAAAAAAAGCTTGCAGTACTAACCGCAACTTTTATACTATTATACTACAAGAAAACGTTGTTAACGAACAAATTAGAATACTGTGGAAATAATTAACAAAAGGAAAATTGACAGTAAAATCCATCAATTTATTTTATTTGCAAAACAATTATCAAACGAACACAAATCAAATTATATAATTCTCAAACAGTGAGCAACAGCAACCAACTATCAGGTAAGATACGGAAATTTGGTAAAACAATAAATCTAGCAAATATAAGAATTGACGTGAGCGAGTGAGAATCAATGAGAAAATTGTTTGCATTAAAAAATGCAAATAATGTAAACGAAACACACAACAGAAAGTGTAAAACTTAGAGAGCAAACAACATTTCCAGTGCGTTAAATCTACGGCAAAGACTGTTTAGCTTGAGTGGAAAGAAAAATGCATCTAAGATAAGTGGGAAAGGAAAAGGAACGTAGGATACACTATGTATAAAACCATATCCTTAACGTCCTTTTAACTAAATACGAAGTAACTTCCTGATTAGGGGGTTTGGGTAGTACATGGAACGGGTGATACGGGTATCAAGGGGGAGCAGTAGGGCACAAATTTGAATATTAGACGAAGTTACGGTTAGGATAAAACCCAATGAGTAGTAGAACACTTACCACTAGACGGTGAGCAGTTGATCGGCTTCTGGCCGGTGTGAGTTTGTCGGCGGAATAGCATCGAGGTGGGTTTCGAGGCGGCATTCGCCGAAGACGATCGTATTCGTATCATGGGGCCGAGGTTGTCATCTTTACTTTTTGCCGACCTGGAATGCGAAATGGAAATTAAAGGTTGTGTAAGTGTCGGAGTAGCACAAGCAGAGCACTAGCATGGCAACTCGTTGCCGAGTTTCTTCATCTACTTATGAAGATCCGGAGAGAAAAGGGTAAGGCTGTTTGTTGTCACCATCACCCAGAACTCACAAAGCGATTTGCATTCAATCACTAAGCAGAGGTGTGTATTAATCTTACGCCTGGCTGAGCTTTACTTCGACGCGTCAAAGCGTTTCGAGATTCGCCATTTGCGGCCATTGCCTAGCAACATAAAGCTAAGTATGAAATAGTCTGACATATCCACTCACTTTAATTCCTGTTAAACCGTTTTTTCTCATCGGCCTTTAAACATTAGCACTTTGATATGGTACCTTCCAACGGTAGTCTATTAGCTCGTTTAAGCATTCCATTGGTTTGGTCTGCTAAATTAATTGTGAAAGCTATTGTATTCTGTTGAATCACTTCACATCAGTAGGATTAATAAATCCCGAGTGGAACCGTCGAAATCGATTGTTTGGTGTGCTCCAAAAAACTACATGAAACATGCACCGACATAATGTTATTCAAGGACCTTCCTCATTTATGGACCGTAATGGTATAAAGTTGGTAGTGTTGGGAAATGGTAGCAGAAAAAAATAACCCCCGGCTAGCCAGACACGGAACATTGAAGACGCCGAAAAAACTGAAGCTGAATTCCTGATTGACGACAGCTTGCTCATCAGGACAGACACAAGCATTTTTTCTTTACACGAGAGCCAAACAATCTCCTTTCCTTTCTTTGTTGCGAATGCAACAGGTTGTAGAATTTACTCCAGACGCATGTCCCCAAAGCCAGACATCCTGGTGTGTGCGTTTTTGTTTGCCGAGCAGAAAACACGCAAGGTTACGACTGTAACTATGTTTTTCAGCTGCAAATCTTTTTGTAAGTGTTGCCTTTGAATAAACGTATTTTTTGTTTTTATTATTGAACGAAAACATTCAGCAGGAATAATCTACTGATTCAATGATCCTTGCTAGTTGTCTGTATGATTCATTGGGAAGACTAACAAATAGCGTTTGTAAGCAAACATTTTGCACGTTAAACGATGTGAAAATGTCGACAGTTGACATCTTCCTCTGTCTAGAGTAAATACACCAAACAGAACTACATTTTTCTGTTACTACAAATCTTAACGGATATTACCCATTTCGGTGAATTAAAACAGATCACCAAAAACTTTACTTTTGGAAGTGCATTTCTACACGCTAGAATGCATTGGAAAGTATGTTGCGCACTGCCACATTTTGTACTTACTTCATGATGGTGGTGTACATGTTTTGCGCGATGATGGAATCCTGTAACTCCATCCATATTTCGCCTGCTCCCGTTTTTGAGCTGCGGCCAACCTCCAGGTAAAAGTAGCGCTGAGAATGTCCACATCTGCGAATAAAAAGCAATCGGGAGATATCATTTTAGTTGACTGATCGATGCTTTAAAACATAAAAAGTTGTGTGAAATGGCAAATTCGGGAAACCTTCTAGCCCCTCCTCAACAGCCGAGCAACTTACCGTCGAATGGATGCCAACGAAAACTCGACCTTTTCGGCCCGTTTCTCCATGAGAGGCGTAAGTTCCGATCCGATGCGGACCAAAGATAGGATTTTGTCGGTGATGCAGAGACAATAGTTGCCAAGGATGCCATAACTGTCGCCGAGACCTTTCCGCTGTACGAAAACATCCCAAACGTGTTCTGTAGAGGTTAAAGATGAAAAGAAAAGAAAAATAATTAGTTGAATGAAACTGGACAAAAACGAACATCGGCGAGTACAAATTTGTGCTTTGAGTAGTTATCTTCTGAAGCAAATAAAAGGTAAATAAAAGAAGTGAAAAATGAACGTTTAGAATGTGCCACAAACACACCAGTCGCCATGAGGCTGGCGCTTTGGATTGTCACTACCGCTGCTCGGGTTCGTAGCTGTCCTCTGTGAACTATAAATTATTACCATCTGAATGCCGAATGCCGTGCCGTGTCAATCTAGGCAAAACGCTTTCCAACCGTGAAAAATCATCCGTGCAGTGCGACCTCCTCTTACCGAAACCAACCAACCAACCAACCAACTGTTAGTGCTATCATACCTTTTGTTCATTAAACAAACGAAACGAAATGGATTTTTCATTTACTGAATTGTTCGTTGAAACTTTTGCAAAGTGATTCGCACAGAGCCACATAAAAGGAGTGATAGCTACGAAACCTCTGTGCACAACAACAAAAAAGTTTCTGTGCAACGTAGGGTGGTGTTGCGGTAAGTCATGCCCAGTTCAGGTAAGGGTGAACAATTTAATTTAGACAAGGACACGATAGTGTGTTTTCCAGCAGCTTCTTCCTTTCCTCCGTAGCCGACAGACGTCTCTTTTTTCCCGATATACCACTGATCCGGTATTTAGTTTAAACAGATTCCCTATCGGCCCCTGCGAGTGGACGACTCCCATGGTACACGCACCGCAAACACCTTTTTTGCCAGTAAAATGGTAAATTAATTACTTAATGGCTAAAGCGAGCACAGAACTTTCCCGTTACGTTTCAACCAGGGCTGGGTTATAGGGTTATACATAGTTGTGATTTTTTCTTGTACAATGTTTTCAAAACTGCAGGTGATTGGATATAGCTTTTTTTTGCGTTGACTGAAAATAAAAATTAATTCAATAATTGTAAAACATTGAATGTTTTTATCTTCACTTTTTTAAGCCCAATTAGAAATGTATTTTAATTTGAGTACTTGTGAACAGTATGAAGTTCACTATATTGACAACTGTTTGTTGTTAACACAAATTGATGAAAAATGAATAAAAGGTAAAACACACAAATAAGATGAATAATGTTCCCTAACAATAGAACCATGCCGCACCTCATTATGTGTTTCGAGCTGTACAAAACTATCTCCACAAAATAACACTTAAGGCTTCAATCGAGGACACGAGTTGAATTGTAGTGAATTAATGGAGGCTTGCCTGCGGGTTTTACATCCATAATCGCACACTTACGAGATGAGACAAACTGTCATACTAGCTTTTTGTTAACTTCCTAATTTTCAATCACAGTAACACTGCAGGATAGATGTTGCCGCTAGTAGGTTCTGTTTTTAGATGAAGATAGCATCCCACTACCTAGTCTAACCAGACAACAAGGTGATAAACAGAAGTAAAATAAGTTTTCCTTCTTTTGACAGATACGACATAACGTTGGGAGCGGCGTATGAAGGGATGGAAAATTCGCAGGCATTATATAGTTTCCGCTTTAGGTGAGTGCATATCGCTGTGGCATACAACACTTCACCCGAGAACATAATGCATAAATTTGTTTCATCGTCATCATAGCAAACTCCAAACTTGATGTGCATCGGATCGGTGCACTTTGCGCTGATGTTTCCAAGACACTTCCGCCACCGCATAGACATCAGCCTCGCCTCATATTACACGTCTTTCTTACCCTTCACATTTTAGTCCCGGTTTTGAAATTAGAAAAACCTTAAGCCATGTTGGCAAGAAGTGTCACCGATCTTGCCGCTACATCCACCTACATCCACCTATCGCGTGTAGTTTTATATTTTAATGCATTCTGACTGACTGGCGATGCACCCGCCACGCCTAATTAATGAGAAAATAACAATTCACTCCCATGCCAGCAGCAGCAGTGTTTGCGAAGGTCGTGTTTTAAAGAGCGCGCCTCCTTAGCGTCGGAAGTGTGCTATGAATATCTTGCGCCGGAGAAAAGCCCTTCGTATGTATGATAGGTAGTATAAGCCTCAGAGGGTTAAGTATAAACAAGAAAGTAAACGCACGAGCATAACCAACAGCATACCAGTTGTTTCATTTTAGTTTTCGGTCCAATTAATCGATAATTGGAGACGACACAGAATTACATGCCTCGGATCGCACTTGCCTAGTTAACAGGGGTAGAAAAAGATTGTTACCAAGCGTAAGGAACGAGAAAAGAAAAAGACAAGATAAATGGCAAAAAGGATCTATGGTGAATGATCATGGCGAGAGCAGCGAGCTGGAAGTAACACGCTAACCTCATCACCTCGTCGATCTAAGTTAGAACCGGAAAAATATGTATACCATCCCATTCACAGTTGGCATAAGGTAAAGAGGAACCCTCTTCTATCTTGGCGGTTCCATTAGTACCTTACTTCACATTTTTCTTCTGTATGAGCAACGATGTAAATATGCGGACGTAAACAAAATTTCCAACACTCGAGACGAGGAGCATGGCTGTGGCGCGGGTTCAATTGCACGCTTAATTCAATTCAATTAGCGACTAATTAGTTCCACGTGGTGGTGTCCAAAGCTGGCGCTGGACACTTAATGTTGGCGTGCCTTCAATACCAATGCCCTCAAGGGAGACAGGGCGGGAAGGTAATTGTTTGTGTGTGTGTGTTTTTTTTTGCGTCGCTGATTTTCCTAGCTTCTCTTTCCTAGGGAAAGGTAGTTTGTTCCGAGAGAGCCCTTACTGGTATAAGGGAACGATTGTATACTTGGCGCAACGGATGAAAGCTACCTCGTGCTACTCCTATCGTCTTGGCCATCCTTTTACCTTGCCGGAAGTGGTCATAGTTCGATTGAGTTTGGATGCGCATCAGTACGCACCTGCTGTTCTTTCGATCTTAAACGACTAATGGTGGCACGAGCCAGCATAAAACACGATGAAAAAAATAAACGTATCGTTTGTAGCGAAACGATGAAATTTCTACATTCTAAATTAATTTAATAATAAATAAAGCGATATGTTAAATTAATATTTCGATTACTTGGACTTCCACATGACCGGAATGGTATAAAAACCGAGCCGTTCCTCGTACAAAGGGCTAATTATCCCGTTTTGTAATGGAAATAAGTTGTGTAAGCTAGAAGTATGTGTGCGTTATGACGTAAAAGGGCGTAACGGCAAGAAGTATGAAAGAAGTGTAAAATCATTTTCGTTAATACTAGAAATGAATCATCATAACGATGCAGGGTACGTTCTAAATCCGAAGGAAATTTACATGGATGTTTTGGACCGGATGTAAGCGTGCCAAAATACTGATCCTATGGATAATACACTGCAGATCGACTCGTTGATGGCCAAAGAAAAATAAACAACCCTCAATCGATTTTATTCTGCTACGAATCACATATTCCATTCGTAACATATCCTCTTCCGGGCGTACGGTATGAGATGGTTTATGCACTAATGGGACGACGGCAAAATAGATATACTTAAGTGGACTACGGCGACTGGCAATTACTGCGAAATAAAATACAAGCTTCAGCGTTAAGCGTAATGGAAAGCACACATATAATATGAATAATAGAAAAAGAAACTATCCAAAGGAAATTAGACGAAGAAGAGATGAGAGTTATCACGTTAAGCTGCTTGTTGCGCTCACATCACTATCTCTAACAATCCAGATCCTACCGGATCTGACACATGAACGTACGGTAAACTAATAAACATACGGATTTTATCGTGAGTTGTCACAATCTTGTGCTAACATTGTTGAAAAGCATCCCATACCCATTCACGGCCACCACGGCAACATTCTGTCCATTTAGCTGCAGCAAATTATTACACCAAGGGGTGCACTTCAACTGCTGGATGTGGAAGGTTGTTAAATTTAAATAAGCTCATCTTACAGCAACAGAAACAAAGTACGTACGTCTGTACCAGAGTGTAGTAAGCGTACCAATACAGACGCAAAGTAGTATCGGTGCAGGCGATGGTGAAATTCACTAAATCTGTGATTAGTGTTCCTTCCTGTCCTGTTCTGTCCGCCACTCTAGCTGCGGTTCTCTTGCCGAAGAAGCGGCTATGATGTTAGATCGCGGTATTTAATCACCGACGGCGTGCGCTAATCATGTTTACTACACCTTTTACTAGTGATCACGCGACTAGTAGTACAACAATTTGGAATGCAAATGCGCATTCGACAGGCGTCGGAATGGAGTACGGGTGGTTGGATCGAGCTATGGACGGATAGATTTACAACATGCGCTATACTTTGTGTGATCTCTCTTTCTGAATCGCGAACTAAGCGTGATGAATATAAGCGTTTGCAAATATACGCGTATTCGGTTCGTTTGACTTATTTTAGTAGATCTTTTGTACACACTTCAATAGGAGATCAGAACACCAGCATTTGGGTTTAATGACTAATTTAAATTTCAAACACTGTTAAGAGGCCAATTTTTTAATTGATTCTGTGAAAACCCCCTGACCCACATGCAACAGAATCGTATATACAAGTATCATGACGAAAAAGTAAAAACACTTCTTTTCCTTCCGGTCCAACTCACAACATTACTCAAAGGTTACGTTCCAAGGCTACACAATTTTTCGGAAGGATTGGGAAAAGCGTCGCTGACATTATATTTTCGAGTATTCCACCATGATACGAAAAAAGGTCTTTGCATTTCTATGCAACACCGGGTACATACACCTGTTACCAAATATTATTTTTTATTCACGGAAGAACCTTGCTGGGCCGTATAGAAATGTTGCGTTTGGGAAATAGAGAAATCTTAGAATGAATTCCCCTGGCTGTTAAATTTGTGTCTTCCTATCGTACCGTTCTAGAGCTAAAAGAAAACACATAACATAAACAGAGCGCAAGGAAGTGAAATCTTAGCATCTAGTTCGGTCACATACCGCCCGTAAATTCAGATTTAATACTAAACGCACGTTCAGAAAGAGAAAAGATTTTCCCAGTGTGGGGTTTATGAGTTCTCACCGGGAGAAAAGACTTTCACGGCCTGTGCGTCTTTGGGTGGGCCTTTGTTGTATGCGTTTGCTTCCAACGCCCTTTCTCGGTAGGGAAGGTACATGTCTCTAAAGGCACGGTTTTTTGGAGGAAAAGAACCCAAACATTTGTTGAACAAAAAAAAAAAATGCAAAAGAAAGATATCACGATCGCTTCCGGCAACGGTTCGTCCACGCGGAAATTTGCGGAAAGTAACTTTCGGAGTGGTTTGCCCCACCGTAATAAATTTCTATTCAATTATGGGCACGATAAATAATAGCGGATTGTGGCTTTCGTGTTTCGTGTCGTATGTGTGCACGTGTTTTTGTTTTGTTTTATAGCTGCATACGGTTGGGACACATAACTTTGCTGGAAGCAGATGAGGAATATCTGTTTAAAAATAATTATTCAAAACCTGGAAGAAATTAATTTAAAGCGATTGAGCGAACCACTCAAATAATCCAACAAGCATTTAACAAAAAGCGTGACGTCGAGGCTCGGTATTTAAAATTTAACTTTTTGTTTTACGGAAATTTCAGAACTCTTCGCAACATTATCACTAACATGTAACAGTCGCTGAAGCAATTGATGAACATTTCAGGATATTTCAGCTAACGTAGTTTGTGCCTCCTACGTAATGGCGGTGAAAAGTTCTGTAGGTACTCGGGAAATTTTTACAGTTACAACAACCAACAAAAGAAACAACAAGAAAGAAAAAACAAATCATTCGACTGCTGTCTTTTCGAAGGGTTCTGCACGACGCCGAAAACGATTTATCGTCTACAAAACACCCATCATACGTAATTACAGAAAGTGTAATCGGTTCTTGCGTATTTGTTTTCCAATGGCGTTGGTAACAACCGCTTATTTGACAAACTAGGGGGAAAAACACTACCAGAAAACATTGATCGTAGGATCAACGTATGCGTGCCCGCACGGCCAACGTATGATCACATACATGTAATCCTTCTAACGCGTCTTAGTCACGAATGTGTCCTCCCAGAGGATGACAAACGTGTTAGAAAAGGTATGGAGCGGTATTCCCATACGGCCAGCACACACTGGAACGAATGACGTTTCCTTAATGCCATGCGAGACCATGCTGAGACAAAAGCGACAGATGCAACTGGTACACTGCAAGCCCAGTGTCAACACGCAGCCAAAAAAGCATACGGGCGTAAAATCCGAAATATTTTTACTGTTTGTTTGAGAACTGTTCGCGCCATCGTGCCACTGTGCCGCGTCGTCGGGTCGCGATAAACGTTCGTGATTTACTGCAGTTAGATGATTTATGGTTACACTTTTCTGCGGTGGAAGGATAATACGGCAATGGATTGCACCCACCAAATATCGAGTGAGGGATATACGGTTTTATTGGCGGCTAGGCGTTGGGTGGAACTAAACGGAACGAGACCACAAAAAAGTGAGAAATCCTTCCTAATTTGAGAAAATTGGTTTCCATCGGTTCGCTGAGAAAATGGGGTAGGAACGGAGAAAAAAAGTGATGTTGATTTTCTTTCCTTCCCTACGATAAACACATCCAACACTGGGAAATCAGTGGGTTCGTTTCATAAAGCACAATTACTGATTTTCAAATGCAGAAATTTATGTTAGTGTAGATTGCATGTTTAATGACTTCTGACTTGAGGAAATCGTCCCCTGTTGTTGTGTATTGTTTCCATGGTGCACTAATTGTTCCTCCATTTGTTTTAATTGGACAAATCATCCACTGTAATGCAATAGGCACCTCCATTAGGGATACAGTTGTTTTTTAAGTAGAATTATCCTTTGGCGGAAATGATATTAGCTTGATTGCAATTATAACAATTAGGAGAGGGAGATTTCAAATAATGAGTGTTTCCGTTTTGTTTTTTTTTATGAGATTAGCGTAACATATACATAAACCATACAAGATTCTTCGAATAATTTGGAAGACAAGAGAAGCATATTATTAAGTAAATATTTAAAAACGACGAAGAATCGATAATGCCTAAATAAAGAGGCTTTCTCCTTTCCTTATGTGCAATAATGAAATCTTTTCATTTTTCCATATTAACATTATATTTCTTTATATCACAGGGAAGATTTACAAGCTGTCTTTGCATTTAAGGCAAACAAAATAGTTAAAATCAGCTAGCGCCCAATGGGTTGCTTTGTGTTGGGCATCATGTTGGGCAGTTCGTTTGGGTCGCCATCCAAAGACAGCATATTTTCCACGTTCAACAACCAAGTACCGAGAGTATTTTTTTTTCCTCTGCTAATGCCTAGTGATACACGATGCAACCCGAAAAGACACCCTGCCACGCACGTCCTCGCGGGTGTTGACTCGTGTGGCGTTGAACCTACAGTGTAGCTGAATGCCGGCCCCAATATATCATTCCACACGTTGCGCCACGCGTCTCGCAAGTGATTTATAAAAAATAAACAAGCGAAGACATTTTTCAGAAGGTTCCGCCAAGCAACAGCATCAACCGGAACATGGTCGTCGCCGCTGCACTGTCAAGCACTTGAGCGTCGAGTGAAGGAACTTGACTAACGCACTACTTCTAGCAAGCTAACAGAGGACAACTGACCAAAAGATAGACGGGGAACGACAGCGTCAATGACGACGATTGGAAATTTATAGGCGATTAATGATTTATTTTTCACATTAAAAGATGGTACAACTCCGGACACCCTTCTCAGCTCGTTATCCACAGCTACATAAATAACCAGCCCAAGGAACAAAACGAAACGTGGTGGCAGGAGCAGTCAAATGTATATTTAACTTGGCATTGGACAAGTATATTTTCTCCATTGATACAGATGCGATTATAAAGACGTGCGTCTTACGGCTACGGACTGGACTTGTCGCTTGACCGTTTGATCGGCTTTCTTTGCCAACTGCTTGCGTCAAACGACGCGTGCATCACGCCAACACTTTCCAAGCAAAAGCATAAGATGCAGTGTGCCCTGTTTCTCTCGGTACGATTGGAGCTGATTGCGATGGTTGTGAAATAGAACATACTAAGCTAGTTTGTCCTGCGAGGAGCCAAACACGACAAAAACCTCTTTACGAGTGCTAGCAGCACAGTGAAACGCATTAACTTCTGATACAATTTATCAGTTTTAATGCTCGCTTAATGGCATTCTTTTGTGTATAAATTTCATAAATAACCGGCCAAACCTTCCCGTCCTGGTACGTTTCCTTACTTCCCGCCAATATGCTACTACCATAGCCAAAGGAGGGAGCTATTTATTGTATAAACGATTGTTTCGTGACCAACCAGCTTCTCCGGGTGATTGTTGTTGTTCCAACAAACGGCAAAAACATGGATGATGGGTGTCTCTAGCTGACCGTAAGCTGACAGCGTATAGTCCTCGAAAATGTGGCGCAAAAGCAGGACCAAGGACAGATAAAGCATTACGAAGAAACGCTTCATTAAGGATGCACACCTCGCAATGGGGAAATACGTTTCGCTTGCGACTCACTGTTCTCCCGTTGTTTTGGGATGATCTTGCGTCCACAAGAGGACAGTGGTTGGTAAAATAAAACCAAAGAGAAGCAAAAACCTGTGCCAAAAGTGCGAACAAGCCGGGCTGTGGAGGGAAAAGCAAAAAGACAACCGTGCGCCAACGATGAAATGATAAAAATCCTCCAACATGTTTAATGGCGAATAAAGAGAAGGCATAAGGATAAGCGATTTATCTTCCCGACGACAGTCGCCACACTCAATTTGGAACATGGTATGATGAAGGCAGGGAAAAAGTATGTGTATCGTAGACATTTTCACCATACCACAACCCTATGTGGGCAGATGCACGTAGAGCATAAACTAGACATAATATACTGCGCATTGGAGAAGGAAGTTTTTTTTTACAATTTTTAGTGTGCAATCCAATAAACAGTTTGCAGACAAATATAAGTCATTAAAAAGGTATTAATACAGTAAAAAACAAAAAATAATTCAAAATAGTTATCCGAAAATTAATATAGCATTTGCAAGTTTACATTACTACACTCTCACCACAGGCAAATAAAAATAATTAAGCTTTCACATAAATGTAGCTTTCAAACAACGTAAAACCATACCATAACACAACAACGGCTGCAAGATAAACAAGGTGAAAAACAAGGACAGTTCGGAGATACAACGCAGAAGTACAAACAAACACTCTCCCAAGACGAACTAATTCAATTAGTTTCGTCTTATTGCCTAGACATCCGTTTGAAGCAGGGTTGCAGTTTGTCTGGCTGCTTCACGAGTCTCTTCCATTGGTTTCGCCAATAAATGCACGATGGAAACGTTAACATGGTTCCTCTTGTGACAATCCTTCCTCCTTTCGGTGCTGTAAAGTGCAATTACAGACACACTGTTCAGTCGATCGTGACTCTCGATCAGTTTCCCACTGTGCAACTCATCCAATTTATTGCATTTCCATCGCTCGCTTGCTAGCCAGCCTGTCGCTTCACCTGACGGTGACCGTACTGTCCCACTGTGTGGCGATTACTTAAATTGAACTGATAAAAACATGGTTAGTGAAAAACGGCATCAAATAAATATCGTTTATGTGCGATGCTTCCTTCCCACCTACCCCAAAGTACTTTATCAATAAATTGATAGTCAATTAATGCACCGTAGGTGGTTGGCGCCGATGCGCTAGGACAGCAGAAGGGTTCAATGAAGATGGCAGGGGCACCAATTGTCCACGGTTTTGGATGACTCTCAAACCAACATCATCTGTTCATCTGTTGGAACGTTTCAGCAAAAAGCGGACGCGAAGTGTTGCACTAAAAATGACCTTTGAGATTATCCGAAAGACATGAAACCAAAGTAACCGTTCCGTTGAGACGAAATCGATAAAGGTTGCCTCTAATTTTGCTCTCTACATGAAGATGATTTTTATTTTACTTACAACGGTTTGCTTTTATAAGTTTTCCATTTAATCAACCACAGTAATAACAGTAATAGGACCTAAACAAATAAAGAAACATTCCGTAACAAGTTGAACAATCTTTGAATATACAGATAATAAAGAAAGTTGGATTAGAGGAAGTAAAGCCGAAAACTGGAGATTTCAACTGCGTCGTCTACAAACGTTCCCGATTTGCCGGGATTGCTTCTGCCATTCACTCAATTTGGATTAAAACAGGGAAGCAAAACTTACGAGTATTGTCCTCTTCTGTCTTGTAGATAAAATAAACAGTAATATTTTGGGCACGTATATACACCGTTGTTACCAATCATTGACGTTCATTCTGCTCATCGTCTATTGTTGGTTTAGTATCGTTTATGAGGGAGAAAGAAATAAAAAAATCACATTTCCACAAGCACAGCAAAACTCGAAACGTTCAAAATGGCAGAGGGATGAAAGAAAAAAAACGAACACCATGCTCATAGCTCTGCAGAGTAACGTAAAAATAAATGCCACAACGCGCAGCATCAGTGCACGGATCCCGTGAACGGTACCATAATTCAAGACCCGCTGTTGACACTTAAATTATTTCCAAAAGTCCTTAATCCGTGACAATAACCGGAAGTACGAGCATTAATGCTTTTAAGATGTTCTGCTCGCCTTTGCTCTCGTGGCCGATTTTTTATTCGCTTCCCGTCCGCTCGATATCATATCGCGCAGAAAATGCAGCAAGCATGTTTGCTGCGCAGATGGCCATTTCTGAGACGATCAGCGCATTTACGCCAAAGTTTGGCGGCGGTCACTTTTCTCTGGCCATTGAAATCCATCCAGTTGCATCCTTTGAACAGGACGCGATAACTACGTACGTTTGGGAGATATACACACGTAAGCAGGGACAAATTGAGTCAGTCACGATGACAAACGACTGAATCTGAGCGGAGAAGCTGGAGACAATTATAGAAAAAAAAGAAGAGCCACACAAAAAATACAATACAACATGTACTTTCCCAGCTTTCTTATTCCTTTTCGTTGCGTTCGTTCCCTATCGTGACTTGAATTGAAGCCAAATTCTTATGAAAGAGTTTTCATGTCGCTCGCTTATTATCCTCGGACACTCTCATGTCCTCGAGGTTCGGCGTTTTTTTTTACGTGCACTGCTTCTTATACCGGCAAGGATTTTTTCATTCGATCCCCTTGGCCCAACGCTTGTCACCGATGCCAATTTTTATCCAGCTCGTTTTTATTATTTTTATTTCTTTATTTATATATACATCCTCCCGTGCCGGTTGGCATCGTTGGGATATATGAACGATGCTCGATTTCACTGGTTTAGATGCCAATGGCGCAATGCTATTGCGAGCGACACATTGATATTATCTGCTCGTCACCATTCCGAATCTCAATGCCAGCAAGCAATAAACAGTGCCGGATTGTACCGAAGATGTTCAGTCATTTTTGTGTTTGTGTGGGAATGATACTCTTCCGTATGGTCTTGATATTACAATTGCGTTTGTTGTAAGCTACGCAACATTACATGAAATGCTCCATTTACGGAATGTGTCGCGTTTGGTAGCGATCACTTTGAATCACCGCTAGAACATTCTAATTTGACGATAGAAGCGATGTAACTGACGTTGGTTGTATAGTAAAAGAAGTTGATATAAATCGAATCATGGAAAAAATATTAAATTATACAATTAGTTAGACGAAAAGTTGAATTACACGCACAAAAACACATTCATTCCAATTTCAAAGACGAGGGCCTTTTTCAAAAATAAAATCAGCCATCAATACCAACCACCCAGGATCTATTTTTGTTTAAAGTACAGCTCATTACACAGCACGTTTGTGCCCGCCTCTCTATACCTCGTAGGGAAATCAACTGGCGATGGAGCATAAATCTTTGGCGCCACAAACCCTCGAGCACAGCCCATTACACGACACTAACGGTCTTGCTAACAGACGGTTGCGATATTGCAGAAGAAAAATAAAATAAATATCATGCTAAACAACATTAGCTGCCATCGTGGCGACCCATCTCCACCTTACGAAGGAATCCTTCAAATTACTGCCAATTCTCAATTGTGTCCTCCTCCCGTTCTTTGTATCTTGTCAAGGGTTGGGGGGTTAAGTCTGGGTGGCGGATCAAAAACACACAATCAAACTAGGCGTTTGCATGGCGTGTATATCTCATTACACATGGCTACGGGTACAAATGGTACAAGCAATTAATTTTGGGGTGATAAGTTTATTTCCGGACCGATCATCTCGCTGCTAAGGTGCACCTGCTGTTTGGCTATTGGCTCGAGTTGGATGGTATCTGACATTTTTGCCATTTTAACGGAAGGCAAACCCTTGATGGTCAGATGAATTTTTCGGCACTTTTGATTACGAACTATTACGGGCAATATTGCAAAATAACCAACATAATCTCTTAGTATACAATTAAGAAAATCAGCATAATAAACAAAAAGTTTCATAATTCACGGTACGATCGGAACCAACACAAAAGGGTTTGTTTGTTATTCGAAACCCAAACCCGCGTGACCGTGTATGCTGCCAAATGTGCTATGGTGGTCCCCCTCCGTTGAACGTTTATTTTCATTCTTGATGATCACGGGAGTCTTTTACGTCTAGCGATACACTTTCCTCTGTATCATTAGCGACAATAGATCGACACAATGGTCGTTAGTTGGACGATCAGTTACAGCCCTCGTATTTATACCCTTTGCTGCTCCCTTGCTGTTCATACCTTACATGAGCTGAGCACTAAAATATGTGAGGTGGTGTGACCATTCGCACAGCTTTTTTGTAAGCTGACAACAAACATTTCATTGATGGTGCGTATTAACCTAGACTAACCGACCCCAAAAGGAATTCCCTTTGGTATGATCGTTTATCGTGCAAGTGGGGGTGGAGTGAATCATTCTTTGCTATATTTAAATTTCTCACTTTTCCAATTCCAACCAGCTAAACCGTACTAGCTCCTACGCTACGAAATACAATTGTACAAACTAAATTGATAATGTCTTGCGCATTGCATACAAATAAGCGATACAAAAACAAACAACTAATTTCAAAACTACCTCCGAGAGAAGGGAACATGTAGGGAAAGGAATTCGTTATGGCCGTTATTCGTTATTTGTGAGAAGCTTTTGGCACCGTCTCAGAATCCACTCCAATGCATTTCAAACACATTAGCCGCGCACATTTCACCTTTGGAGTCCTTTCAAATCGCGCCAAAAACGAAGCTACGGTGAAGTATGAATAATACGAAATAGACTCCAACTTTCAAACGCCTCCCCTTTCCGTTACAGTATCCAATGCATGGTGTGCATCCGTTCTAACAGAACACGGAAAACAACTAATACTGTTTTTGTATTAACGTACCACCTTCCAGGGGGACAACTTCGTACGCAAAAAAAAAGATAGCTAACGTTTGTTTCTGTTGTCGAATTGTTTCTATGACGCAAATGGTGCATTTTCGTGAGTTAGAATCTTGTTTTTATCGCATAAATCGAATGCTGTGTACGAGGGTAGGAATTTGTACCAGTATTTTTGGAGTTCGATTGGCGGTGCCATGTTTTAGTATAAATATATGATTTCTGTTTTTACGATTCTGGAAAAAACACTATGCGGATGTTTTGTGAATGGATTGCAGAACCAATCATTGAGCTTTTTATATGGCTCTATTTGTACGTAAAGATTCTAGCAGATCATATTAAAATTCTAAACAAGCATTCAGTGCATTTATTCGTGGTAGCTAAATAGTTGCTACATTATTACAATCCATCTACAACCGGATTAGCAAACAATACAGAAAAACCAGCATCTTGCTATCTAGCTGTTTCAATAATAATTTAATTTTAAACGCATAAAAAACAACGTAAATTACTCGTAATCAAGTTTGGAAATGGCCTGCCAACCAGTAAATGAATCATACTTCGCTATGAACACGCAAAACAAGTTGATCCTGTCCCTTACCACTTGAATTCTCTGCTTTAATCAACTGACCGGTGTAACGGAAGAAACAGGGGATAGAGATTTATTATCTTCTTAATTTATAAACTTTTAATTACGCAGAACACTTCATAAGCCGCGTCTGAAGTGTACTTTTTAATGTGTAGGTTTTTGGCTTTCACCACCTTTACAAATGGTGGAGAGTGCATCTTTCATGCACTACAGTACCGTGAAGAGACTTCATTCCACGGTTCGTGGATTTTCCTTTGGCAGGCTAAAAGCTACTATAAATTACAGGAAGACAAAATGCAACCGAACGAACGAAAGAGAGCAAAACATGAAGGAAAAAAAAAATAACGCACACACCCAAAGTCACATTAACCGCACACACACTTGCTTAGCATGCTCGGAGTGCACGCGGTATTTTCAAGCAAGTGTGCCCTCCCGAGTGGTGGTTCCTTTTTGCTTCCGAAAGGACTCATGGCAGGACATACACACAAACAAAACCAAGGGCAGCATTAATTATTACATCGTTCGTAGTGTCGCTCGCTTGGTGTTGGAGCAAGCTTTTGGGGTGGGGAAACATCCAACAATTTTACACTTTTTGTTCGGGCGCTCCAGCGCGAGAATACTGCGAGAGTACTGCAACAAAACAAACAAATGAAAATAAAAAATATATATACCGTCGCTTTACATTCAGCGACACGATTTTGGCATCGTTTCCGCCATCACTAGAAGAGCTGCAGCATCGTTATCCTGCAAATCGCACGATTAGGGTTGCAAACGGTATAAAAGAGGCTTGCCGACCTTCGCACTTGACAGTGGAATGGCCACTTTTCCGGTGCAACTTCCGAGCTGGAAAACCCGTTGCGAAAGCGGAAAGAAATCAAGTGTTTTTTCTTCATGATAAATTCTATTTGTCGCTCGTTGCATTGAATCGGCTCATTAGTCTCGATGGTACTGCCGTGTTAATCTCCAATGCAATTTGTCTATATGCTCATCGAGTGGAACGGAAGTCGCGTTTAGGAGCGTCGATAGAAACAGCTGATTTAGGGAGGTTCATTTTTATGGCATAATTGATGATTTAGTTAAACTTACAAACTATAATGCAGAACCTCAAAGAAAGGGGATAAAGAATACGTTCGAAGCATAATAATTTAATTGGTTCAGAAGTTTGTGAGAAATTCTTTACTAGTGCAATTCTGATAAAAACGCGCTTTCATGTTGAGTATTTTCTACTGTTGGGAGCACATTTAAATGATTCAAGCGGTTTTTTGTTAAAATATTCATCCATCAAAAATCATCTCATTTTGTAGTATGGTTTGGTAAAATTTCACCGAAACGTTCAATTTAAAGCAAAGTCCATTCGCCATTTGGGAGCTCTTCAGGTTTGATCACCGAATTCAGAATGTCGTGTGGCAATGTGCGAACCAAGCTTGGCCCAATCTAGCCAATCCGGTACACTTTCCTTTATGTGCTACCGTCCTCAAACCGATACCCTGCGCGTAGCAATGATTGTGATGATGTTGATGATGATGATGATTTGAGGTTGTTTACTGTCTCGTGGCATGATCCGATGCGGACAATCTTGTTATTTTTAGATTGTTATGATTGTTATTTCTGTCTCGGATTTTCCCTCGGTCCCGCCGGTCAGATAAAGTACGCCAGTGGCTCCCTTCCTGCCGTTACACCACCTTAAAAATTGCCACTCAGCGACAAAATACGAGTGTGTTGCTCTAGAAGTTCTTCTTACGTGTAAGATGTAAGGCGATAGAGAGCAGAAAAAAATAGAAACAACTGAATGGATTGCATTCTCAGACGTTTTGCCAAGCGAGCACCTGCAGAAAATGATACAGCTGCTGTCGGTTGAGCTTGTTTCACTTTTTGGCACGGAAAACCATTGTATTTCACTGCTTTTCCTTCAATATAAAGCGATACGTCTAAGTATAGGCTATTTTATAAAAGGGAAATGATTTATGTTACACATTGTACTCTTACTTAAAATGGTTTGCATATTTCAAAGGTTCGACAATCGAAAACGTGGTACAAAATACAACAAGGGCTGTGTTAGGTGATATCAATCAGTGGACACGCTGTCATAAACGCATCTCGATCCTCATCGCAGGAAGCTGTGAAAGCGTGTAAAACGCACATGTAAAGGCATTTTCAAAAGGATAAGGATTTCCGTTACAACGTAACAAACGCTTCCGTGAAATAAATTGTGAATTACATGTGATCAAACAAACAGGCTGTTTTAGTGAAAATTCATATCCGAACAAAACAAGTTTGTATCGTTTGAAAATTTATCACTATAGAAGGGATAAACTAAACGAAGGGTTTATCGGAAAGCGACTGGATTGAAAATCAATTTATGATTCACTATCAGCACGATAGCATAGACAATTACACGACAAGTAACACTAGTCGGTTTTTGCTTGTTTAGACAATGCTTTCTTCCATCTCGAGCGTATCACGTGCCATGTGAAGCTGTGGTCGGAACAATCAACTACCGACCAATCGAAGAGTCATCATCTCTTTACCCAACTGTCCGGCAACAGTTCAGATAATAATAATAGACATGCAATAGCCCACTAACGGATAGACGACATGCCCGCCAACAGTACACAATCGGTGACAGGAAAGAGCTGTCGATATGAATACTGAGAGCAGACACTATTGAGAGGACGTTCCCCATATCCCCTGGAATATCTGCTGAAACAAGGCTGCACGATGAGGATCTTCCGTCGTGTTGGACTTTTCATACGGTCTGGTGCTGCAGATCTGTGTCGGTAGCAAAGACAAGCGGCATAAAAATTCATGAGAATGACAAAACCATTCCCAAACGCTTCAGGAAGTGAGGTCGACTATCGAACAACAGTAGTAGCATCAGCAGCAATGTAGGAAAAGATGGTACCCTGCGTACGTTGAGTAGCGCAGAGACATGTCTTTTTTCAGTGAAGTTGTAATTGTGTGTATTTTTTTACTAAATCACGTTAGGTCGAAGGCCATCGTTAGGACTAAGCCCCCGCTACTTTTGCCCCGGGTTATAGGAAACGTTGCAAGCCAAAAGAACAACGTCACTGTCAGCTATACAAACCCAACATGAAACCTGCTCCATGGGCACGGTACCCAACGGTATGGATTCGCGAAAAAAGCAAATTTTTCAGAAAACAATAAGAAAAAAGCATAATGTTCATACTAAATACTGATTTGCGATTGCGAGGAACTGCTCACACCCTCTCGTTCTTTTGCGAGTGTATGACTATCAGCTGTGGCACAGCTTCATCGAGGATCTTCGGGACGAATCCGGAAAGTGCACCAGATTGTCCTGGTCGTCGCCATGGTTGTCACACCGCTTTTCTTTCACCGTCTTTCTATTCTTCGAGACCGCCTCTGATGACATCGGGAGCATCGACCAAGTACCGTCCTGTACAATCCGAATGTGCTGTAACAACGGTTCTACATACCCGTACGGGGTTGTAGTTCACGTCCCACTCGGAACACATTTCCTGCTTGTATCTCGATTTGTCAGTAAACGATGGGGGGCATGGCATATGACATTGTCAACCTCCCTCGGTAGCAGTGGCACGCAAACCATAAAAGGTTATATCTTTGGCTACGTTCTGGTAGCCATCGGAATATCGTTGGAGTATACACTGAAAAAAAGCTGGAAAAAGACAGTGTGGGCAGCTGCGAAACTGATTGTTTCTCATTCATTCTTAGGTCCCACCTACAAACATTCCGGGACCCTGCAACAGTCAACAACCATTCTTGGTTGAACGATAAATTTGTTAATCGATTTTCGATTTGTCCCATCCTTCATGGCCCGAAGGATAAACACGAAGAATTGGAAATGCAGTAACAACAGCTGTACTGCACCCGGAAAAATAGACACAAAACAGCTAACTACGACGAATCAATTTGTATGGCTTTTTTGTAATGTATGGTCGGCTGGGCGCGTTCGCTCTTCATAGGAGTGGGAATGTCATCAGTGAATCGTACAGCACACGTAATGGGGCATGAGAAATGGTACACGCACCGTGAGAATACATGTTGCTAAGATAGCACCGTTGGAATAGTCTTCTGGAACGTCATCTGGTATGACAGGACGAATGCGTCCAATCATTTCTCATTTGAAGGGCAAATGGTGCGTTCGGAAATGGTTATCCTGAGATGGTAGCAATTTAAACCCCCGGTACCGATTTTCCATTTTGATCAGACTAGTAAATTGTGCGCTATTCGTAATTCGGTGCAGCAAATGAAGAAATACTGGTGATTCCTCCGTGCCTAAGAAGTCCGGCAAGACTGCGTAATCGCCAAGACATCAAGATATGCTTGGACGCAATCTAACAGATCGAGCAATATTCAGCAGTGTTTCGTTGTGTTTGTCACATTCGGGTTTCTTTTTATAGGCGCCCCCCGTGTAGGAGACGTGAACATATCTCGAAGCACATCATCATGCCACACGGCACCCTGTGTACTCTTTGCCAATATTTTGCCCCACCTTCGACATGGTCGTTAGGGTCTGTATCGCTTTCGCACGCCCTGGACTCGTCATACTCAACCCAGTGGGACACCGCAGCTCGAGGTTTATATTCTCCAAAAACAACTATTTCAGGTAGGCACGACAGCCAGCGTATGTTGTCATTAGATTAATTAGGAAATTATGTTGAGTGAGTTCTTTACCGCTCCTCTTCTAACCGCTTCAGACGTCTGCCGTCTCGATCCAACGTGCGGTTGTATATTTGGGGCAGTAATAAAATTCCTGCACGAAAATCTCTCCCAACTTTGCCGGAGATAAGCGTTTTATGCGTCTACATGGTCCAGGGAGGTTTGAGCTTTCCGGGTTGAGCCGTTATTGAAGCTGAGGTTGTCTGTCAAAAACCTTACCAGCAACGATGCTTTCTATCTCCGTGATGAGGCAATTTGAAGAATTCATGAACGACATTTTTCGAGTATGCGCTATTTTGGGAAGCTAAGACGAATCCATTAACGGGAGTACAGCACTCTCCGAGAACGAGATTCCATAAAATTATGGCCTCCACCGTGTCTCACATAAACGACGTTGAGGCAACGTTGTTTTGGCAGATAAGAACTTGTGCACGATTGCTAATAAACAAGCAAGTTTTCCGTTTGCGTGAACAGGTGGTTCTATGAGTTTTTTTTATGGTATATTATTTTGCAAACACTTTTCCTAACTGTACCAAACGACACTCTTGTTAACTAACGCCTAGGTGATCCTTCCGAGTTTTCACGCTATTGCAATGATGTCTTACCTGCAAGAAAATAAGAAAAAATAAAATTAAATTAAACAACATGATTAAACAATTTTTGCGAACATTTAAAGCATGAGGACATATCAATTGAATCTAGTGGACCACCGTATCATTGAACTGGGCGAGGGGTGAATCTATGTTTGCAAATTAGTTCTCTCCGTAAACTTTTTTTTTTCATCTTTTTAAATATTCCAATCGTAATGGTTGTTTCCAAGGTAGTTGCGAATAAAGCCAAATCTACCTATGCTCGAGCGAAATAAATCTTTTTCACGTTGATACAGCAATCCCACCACACTGCTTTTCTCCCCTTTTGAAGACGTCCCAGAAAAGGATAACACTGAGTATGGTGTTAATGTTCTACACTGGTACCCTGGTTCTTTGCTGGTCCATAACGAATTACGTATTTGACACCGGTAAGGACTATGTGCACGGTGGAGGCGGCCAGTTACGGACGATTGAAGTTCAATTGAGTAGAATAAAGTATGCGTCTCGGTGTCGGATTTTATAGCAATTACTGTCTCTTCACGGTGTTCATCTTTGCAACGGGATGGATATGTTTGCGGGATAGTGAATCTATCGCAAATATGAAGATAATCTTTTATTAAATACAACATATGTTTCGCTTCTACAAAAAATTGAAACAAAATCTAGCACCTAGTACCAGAGCATCGAAAAGTGAAACATTATACCCAACGACATCACCTAGATGTATAAGAAATGATGATATCTAGCTCGCGTAGCTAGGTTCTCTACGAACGATTATTAAAACTTATTAGAAATTTAAATTAAGCATGAAGTAAAAACATTCAAATTACTTGGACTAGTATCTGACAGACAGTATAAGTTACTTTAACCTTCCTTAGCCATCAGCAAATGGATATATTGTCAGGTTTGTCAGGTACTTGGTCGTTCATAATGCGCCACATACCATGGTGCTATACAACTGTACAACAATTTATTTAATTGACTTCTAAATCCTACTAGACCCCACATTTGTACTTTTTATAGAAAAATGTTGTCCACCCAGAAGGATGTGCACTGCCGTTTCTCGCTCGCCTAACACAAACACGTTCGTGGCAATGCATAAAAACATGTTTCGTGGTATTAATGTGAAAATTTGAATAAAAATGCAATTCAAAACATGCAACCTTAGTCCGGCAGCTCACGGGTTACCAGCGGTTTGGTAATGGTAAACTACTCTGAAAATGTTATAACGCAGTAGATGAAGGCTGCAATTTAAACAGCACAACAATGTGAAATGTCGAACGATAAA